>JAUELE010230933.1:0-12089 GCA_031471655.1 Diodora aspera | reverse complement strand
ACAATGTTTGAGCACTTACTGTAGTTTTAGCAACGCAGGGTACATTTCAGCCTGCTACTTGTATCAGAAAGTATGGCGGAACACGCTGATGAAGCAATTTCCAACGGATCAGTTTACAGGGAGTAAGAGAGCGTTGTGGAACACATTTAAGCATTCTATCTGTTTTCATTTCTATTGCTCAAAACAGCTGTAAACTTGCTGGTAACAAAATCATGAATCGTAAGCTACATCCTCGAAATCCAGGGCAATTACGACTCTGCCAACCGCTCCCTCAGATGCCCTGGATTTACTCCTATTCACGAGAGTCGTGTATGTACGGAAAGTCAAAATCTGCTAAATATAGACAACCAATGAATTGTCGCATTTGCTGCACCAGAAGTAACACTTGATAAATTTACAAATAACATCTGTACTTCGCTGAGTGTTATGAGATAAGCGCCACATGATTGGATGCAAGCTTTCGCTGTTGAAGCTCACTGATTGGTCAAAACACCGACCAGGAGACGATCGTTCAAAATAGGAGTGAATCCAGGGCATCTGAGGGAGCCGTTGGCAAAGTCATACATGTCCTGGATAAACAAGTTCATTAAATGAAAAACGCTATCTGTTTACAGAACTGTTGTTCAGTAGATTTAATATTGCCGTCAGTGAAACATTAGACAAGTGTGTAAACGTTTTGAATGCTGATACTTGTATGAAAAGAAACGAGTAAATCATAGCTCTGGGAACAGTGAACGCGTTTATAAATATGAATGTATCAGGGCAAAATGTGATGCTCGACGTTGTGTAAAGTTGGATACGTGGTCAACCTATGTGTCGTCTTTTCACAAAACAACTTATGAAACGATAAGTATGCATACAATTATGTACATACCACGAATAATACACAAAAGATACAGCATATGTTTGTCGCTTTTACAGCCTCTTGAATAGCCTTATCTATTTTGTCACCCCCATGCCATTAAATAGAAAAAAATGCATCCTGAACTTCCCGACAGAATCTTGAAAATTTTCATAACCTTCGGAAACGTTACACTTGCAAATAAATGCATTCGGCTTATATTCGACAAGCATTCGGAAATCGACGGAACATTCTTCCGAAGATCCTCAGAGAAAGGTTCGGAAAGGAGCTGGTTGTTTGAAAATATATCCTTGAGTGACGTTTAGAATTATTATGGTCTGGACCTCTTGGTTTATTTCTTATCTGTACTGACGTCCAAAAAAAGTATATCAAGATTTTGAGAGACTACTAAATAAATTCACAAATGCGTTGGATATACAAGAGATATCCCTTCAAGATTTGGAAGGTTTATCAATGAGATGATATCCATAAAATTAAACTCACCGAAATCCAAGCATCCTTTTAAACAACTATGGCATAAAGACGTAAGGGTAAATAATTGAAAGCATTTGGTATACTTTCTTTAGGACGTCAGTATAGATAAATTATACACATGCATTAACTGTCTCTACAATAAACCACATTTTACCTCTGAATTCCATCGTACAGAAAAAAACGAAAAAGAAATTGTTGGTCAGGAAAGCGCCTGACTGACAATCGTAATAAGCTATAGTACTGTTTGACATCAACTGGTTTAGCAGGTAAAATGTCCACGTCACTGAAAGCTGTATAAACGTCAGTAAAAGCATGTGTTGAAAGCAGCGATGTCATCTCAGACCATTTTAACTGCTTCATTGGATTAAGGCAAGGTTGTGTATTACGTCCAATACTGTTAAGTTTCTTTGTCAATGAGTTGTCACATAAGATTGCACTGGATGGAAAGTATGGTGTACAGTTATTTCCGGATGCATTGCAGATATTGCTGTTTGCTGATGATGTTATCCTTATGACTGAAGTTGTATGGGGTCTTCAGAGACAGTTGAATGTTTTAGAAAATGTATCGATACACGAGGCCTGACAGTTAATTTGGATTTTTTTAAGCCCGGTTCCTACCGGCCTGGAGAGAATGATTGCTTGATGGTACTCGTAATGTAATTGTTCAACAATGTCGTTTGTTTCATATCTTCCTATCTATACGTATTACTACATCACTATATTGCTATATGTATTACTATGTACACTATCATGTATTCGGGCCGATGGCCTAAATACCGTATTTTCTCAATTCGACGCCCTGGCTTCTGTGTATTTCGGACGCGCCTTTGACTCAATGTTACCATATGTCATCCATAGTAGAGTGTAGCAACCCGGCGTCTCTTAGGCCCGGATCCAATATCCTTGCCTTAAATAAACATCTCCGTTTTGTACATGAATTTGATTATGTTGTTGTTTTCTATGCAATGGTGTGTTTCAAAGAGATGTTCTCCCACACTTATACGCACAATTTCAGTATTTTTGTAATAGTTTTTCGAGAAATTAAAACTTCAGAAGTTGGAATTATTGCAATAAATATAAGACGTATCTCTTTAACTGATTTTACAACAAGGCAACCCTTTGTATTCTTGCATTCCTTTATTGACGTCTTCAAACGATTCCTTCTTGAATATTTACTGTCTTACGACTTAATTTTCAGAGTCGTACATATGTTTTGTTTTTGTTTAAAAAGTACAATATCATTGACCTGATACTAAGGAAAGACTTTGTTCCATCGAGCGGAAACAGAAAACCTCTGAAAAACAGAAAAACAGCTTCCGGATCCGGTTTCCAAATTATCCGTGCTTACAGCAACCTGATTTACAGTGATGCACTGAATGACAATGTTTGTACATACAATGGCTTCAGTGTTATACATTGCTCATATTTTAACATCAGGAAGCAACCTATTTTGGTGTATGTATTTTGACGATATTATTTAATACTTTTTAGGTTGTTATCAATTCCTGTGTTGTCCTTTTTGCGTTTTAATTTTCTTGAATAAAGTTTGTAAATGCACAAAAAAATAAAAAAATAAAACACAAAAAAAATATTATGAGCTGAAATTGCACCGTGTTGCATGTTATTTTTTCAAAGAATCCGGGGGGTCCCCTGACCTCTCCCAAAACATTATGTCTTTTATGATGACTTATGTTGTGCCCCCCTTCCCCCCTCCCAATTTTACACAAATTCTGGATCCGACCCCGGTTAATAGAAGAACTACGGTACGCTAAATAAAGGACTTGAGGAATAAGTTTGCAGATTAAACATCGGATCGAATTCAGTGAACAAACGGCGTATCAAGAAAATCAAGACCGGAACATTTTGAAACGCAAAAGCCAAATTTGAACAAACGATTCCCTTGTGGTAAATATAATCTCGTGTTGTTTGTGGAAGCAGCGCTACGACGCAAGCTTTAGTTTATCGCCATCGTGTAGTGTGGTCGGTGAATCAATGCATCCGTGTCAAAAACAAGAGTTAATTTCGCCCCTGATTACGAATAAACAGACACGGATTTCGAAGCAACACAGCTACAACCCTCGCCAAACAAACAGGAGCAAGTGTCGGTTTCTGCAGTGCTAAAGACGTTCAGAGACCATCTCTCCACAAGTGTCGGTTTCTGCAGTGCTAAAGACGTTCAGAGACCATCTCTCCACAAGTGTTGGTTTCTGCAGTGCTAAAGACGTTCAGAGACCATCTCTCCACAAGTGTTGGTTTTTGCAGGGCTAAAGACGTTCAGAGACGGTCTCTCCACAAGTGTCACTTTCTGCTAAAGACGTTCAGAGATGATCTCTTCACAAGCGTCGGTTTCTGCTGTGCTAAAGACGTTCAGAGACGGTCTCTCCCCAAGTGTCGGTTTCTGCTAAAGATGTTCAGAGACAGTCTGTTCCCAAGTGTCGGTTTCCGCTTAACACGTTCTCAGATGGTCTCTCCCCAAGATTCAGTTTCGGCAGTGCTAAAGACATTCAGGACGGTTTCTCCCAAAGGCTCATTTTCTGCTAAAGACGTTCAGAGACCATCTCTCCCCAAGTGACAGTTTCTGCTAAAGACGTTTAGAGACGATCTCCCCAAGTGTCAGTTTCTGCTAAAGATGTTCAGAGACCATCTCTCCCAAGTGTCGGTGTCTTCTGACGACGTTTAGAGACCATCTTTCCCCAAGTGTCGGTTTTTGCAGTGCTAAATACGTTCACAGACGGTCTCCCCACAAGTTTCGGTTTCTGCTTAAGACGTTCAGAGACGTTCTCTCCCCAAGTCTCTGTTTCTGCTAAAGACGTTCACAGACCGTTTCTCCCTGGAGACATGTTCTGCTCTTGGGGAATGTCAACGCAACCAGTGCGAAGCGTTTTATTAGATCTATTAATGGGAAATTCGCCACTTTTCAGAAATTTTATATTTATTGCCTTAACTCTGAGACATAAATCGAGGCGAAGAGCGCGAGGTTATATAACCGTAAAGGTTATGGGCTCGTTTATGTGATGAAGATCGAAAAGGGTCTATATAAAGTTGGTGATCAATAACGTGACGAAAATTGCATCGTTGCATAATATAAATATTGACATGTGTGTAGCCGACGTTTATGGAGCTCTATTTTAACCCTGGGATAAGGTTCCAGCCCGCCCGCCTGACTTACAAGAGGATACGGGATTACACATTAAACATCCTAAAGAGAGTCTGGGCACATTCATTTGAATTAATGGCTTTCCAAAACTGGAGACGGCAGGTAAATCAAAGTCAATTTTTCATACATGGCGCTGGCTTAAAATTCTTGCTCTCAGTTTTTATTATCGCTTATCATGATTTAAGCTTTGTTGTTGCAAATATAGATTCCACCATCGGGACACGAGCACCTGGGGGAGGGGATAACATATAGTTTGTGTGATTTGGGGTTTTACATGGTTTTCGGCAATTTTTCAGCAACATCACCACGGTCTCATTAACATCGCGTCGGTGTTGGGGCTCCTGTCTCTCCGGGCTGGGAGAGTGGTGCCCGGGAGGGACTTGAACCACAACCATCACGACTGGACCGACGCGCTAACCACTATGCTATCGCGCGCCCCAGATTAGAGAGAGAGAGAGAGAGAGAGAGAGGGTGGTAGAGTGAGAGAGAGTGTGTGTGTGTGAGAGAGATTATATATGTGTCACACACTGTATCATGTACATACATCAATCACAGGGTTTAAAACCCATCATTAAAAGATAGCGTCAGGCCATTTGGCCAATGAGACACAATAGCAAACACATAATAAACAATGTTAAATGAATATAAAATAGTTGCATAAAAGCACTATTTTACCCCACAGGTGAGCACGTTTCATGCGGAGTACATTGTCCAATGAAGCATATTAAATGAACAAATTTTGAACGTCTTGCCTTACATAAATACCACTACAAGATGTTACAAAGTCCCAGAAAACAGAAAACAACGCGATTTCAATTAGCATCAGACTCTGATTAAACTATGTTAAATTTGTCCTAAGATATAGATATTGACTATAAATCCTGAAAATGCAACTGATTTGAAAAAGAAACGTACAACCCCAATTTACAAATGATCATTAACCCTCTTGATGTGTAAAAGCCGATAGATCGGCTCGACAGGTAAGCGAAAATCGGACAACTCACGAATAGGGTTAAAACAGAGACGAAAATTCATGAGCCTAATTAGCGACATCTGCCTGACAACCTATATGGATGCTAATGCTGCCGACCAAAATTGGATGCAAATTGATCCAATAGTCCCATAACTCAATAATAAAGCCGAACTTGTCAAACCATTGTCGGATTTGAGATGCTTAACTCTTTTAAACGTACTGTCTGCCTTTTCATGCAGAATTTCTGTGAACCTGAATTATTTTCGGTTCATGGTTACCAACTTGCGCTTGTCGCTTGTACAAAAGGTGTACATCTATATACAATACATCAGTAGAATATGCAGAAGCAATTCCAAGGAGGGGGGGCGCCCTAAAGTTTTGACAGTTTCTTTTTAAGGAAATGTTCACGGGGGATCCCTCCCTCCCCTCCAAATGCTTGATTCGTGCTCGTATGTGAAAGAATAAAAATAGGTCTTTTACTTACCAAAGTTTTGAAAAAACCGGAGAAAGTCTTCTGAACTGGTTTCGTCTGTGACCAGCGCTGACCGTCTGAGACGACAGGCACAACACTTGATGAGATTGCCCGGCTTCTTCTAATATAATGAGTAATGTCTCATCGACAGGAGTTCCAGTATTCCCGAGTACTTAACATTCTGTGCAATTGTCTTTGATAATATGTGGGTGCAGACAGGCCTCGTGTTGGAAATTCAATTATACGCGCTTTCGCAAGAGTTGCCTCCCTTCATACGTCTGCTAAACCAGTACCATATTACAGGCGTGTAACAGTTAGGTGAGGTATTCGAGCCTCGTATCTGTATGGAACTGATGGTATAGCCTATCCAAAATTACGCCCGATCTTAAGGGTTTAATTGCTATCGAACTTTCTATCAAGATATAGCACCAAGCGGTTATTTGTGTGGCCTTTTGTCGCTCTCTGAGTCAGAGGGGGATGTTTGGAAGGTATCGGGCCAGGATCGATCTGGCACGAGCACCATTGTAACGGGTCGGGTCGAGGCTCGCCAATTCGTATCATAATGTGCGAATTACTGACCCCTCCTCAATTGCTGGTCACTCATTTCTCAGAGGAATTGGTTCCTTTAAGACTGCAATCTTTCACGCTTTCTTAAAGCGGAAGTGCCTGTCGTCTGCTCCAAAGAAGTGGGTGGACCACTGGGACCCAGAACTAGCCCTTGGGGGTCGCCGTGTTGAGATGAATGTGACTGACAGAAGCAAACAATATGTCGTGAGTCATAGAGATCTACTCTCGGTACAACCTGTCTAAGGACTTTAATTAAGTAGTCTCTTACGAACAAGGGGGAATTGATCAAAGACGAGACCATTCCCAACGAACGATCGCACTTACAAGTTACGACTCATCTGTGTGGTTTGTCCATAATTCTTCGCAAGTTTAGCAATCAAATTCAGGAAAGCGATACTGCCTGTACAACCTCTCCCTTCTCCCCTACATCACACACCAACACCTTCACACACACACGCACGCATGCCCGCGATTTTAGTTAGCATGAATTAACTTTTCACATCACTTGATCTTCATTTTTTCCTCTCATACAAACCGAAAGGGTGAATGTTTCATGTTTCAGATGATTAATTAAAAAACAGATATATATATTTCCACACTCTCCAGTACAATGAGACGCATATGTGCTACATGTACATGCATTGAAGTATTGCCCACGTTTCTCTATGACACCCCCTCTCCCCCGCGCTTCTTGTAACAGGAAAGAATAACGCATATTGCAAACGAATAACAAAGATACAAAAGCCAATATTTTGCACGTGTAAAATACGTGTTCCAATCATTTACCCTATTGTAAAGTTTTAGATTGCACAATTTCTTTTTCATACAGTCCGCATATAATAATTACTTATGACCCACTTTTATAGAGCAGTTGATCTAAAGATGCTTCACAGCATTTAAACTGTTCTCTTCTTGCTGCTAACGAGTAGTTCCGAAACAAACGTGATTTCATATTTTGTCGAATGTTCGTGAAGCTACAATAACACTTCTGACAAAAATATGTGATATAATTAAACTGTTTAGTTTGTCCATGCACTTGTAGTGTATTGTTTATGGCAGGCAAATACCCATGTACCAGAAGAGCAACACACTTCAAGACGCTTGTTCGAGATCAGAATAACAATGGTCACACAAAATCGTGCAAAGACCCTCAGACAGAGTCCATTGCGTAAGCGCACTTCCGGAATAACGTCAATAACGTCTACGGCCGCCATGTGCCTGAACACGACGTGGCAATGACCACATTAACCTGGCAACGTTGTGGGACTCTTTGCCATTCTCTTGTCAGGAGCTCTTCCACGTGATTCAAATCCTACGAGCGGACATGCTGATCATAAGCGCGTCTACCGAGTATGCCCATAGCATGCTTATTGGGACTGAGGTCAGAAAATCTTGGTGGTTGATGTGATTTGCCTAAATCACCACCGCCACGGCTCTTCATCGACGCGGGCAAACATCATCGTCTATGAAGATTAAGTAGGGTCCAGTCTGTAGAGCCAAAGGAATGGTGACAGGTCTAATTACTTCATCCCTGTACCTCTGATCATTCAAAGCACCTACCTGGAGACGAGACGATCTGCACATTGCTCAACACGAATGCCTGCCCACGCCATCAAGCTCCCACTTCCAAAATGAAGTGTTCCGGGCATAGCTATAGTTCGCAAATCTCTCACGAACACGTACACGGTCGGTCATCATTATAGTCAAAGAAAAGCCTCGAGTCATCCGCGCACATTGAGCACATCCGAGCACATTGCACCAGTCAGTGACCCTCCCGTTGAAGTAAAGGTTCATCTGATTTAAGCATAACGCTGCAGGGAGCTCTTTGGTGCCATTCCATTGGCATGCAGTCTGTTGCAAATTGTCTTCTTGGAGATGCAGTCTCTGAGGTCATTCTGAAAGGTTGTTGCCATAAAGAGCCCGTTTCTGCGTGCAAGGGTCACCAAGTAACGGTCTTCCCTTGCTGCTGTGACATGCGGTCAGTCTGAACGGGTCTCTTATTAAATAGTCCAGTTTCATGACAACGTGTCAGTGCTCTTCAGATAACACTTCGATGGACCTGGAACTGGACCGTCACAGCTGAGTCATCCCACCTTCAACCATAGCAACATCTTCGAAGTCCAGGGCATACATGACTCCGCCAATGGTCCGTCGTGTGCCCCGGGGGCGCAGTGGTTAGCGCGTCGGCCCAGCCTTGGCGGTTGTGGCTCGAGTCCTGCCCGGGCACCTTTCTTTCAGCCCGGAGAGTGAGTGAGTAAATGTGATTTAACGTAGCAGGGGGTAATATTTCAAACAAAACGCTACGGTTGGTTCAAAGGGCACCAATTAACTGTTGTGAGGCAGACGCTCTACCAACGAAGCTCCCCTGGTCCCTTTTTAGTCCGGAGAGACAGGAGCCCCCGATGTTGGCGAGACCGTGGTGACGTGGCTGAAAGATTGTCGAAAACCACTTAAAATTCCAAATCATTCACTTACACATATGCCCTGGAATCACTGCTATTCACGACAGTCAACTCAAGGTGGGCGTTTTGACCAATCAGTGAAGCTTTCACAGCGAAGGCTTGCATCCAATCATGTGGCGCGTCTCTCCCAACACTCAGCGAAGTTAAAACGTTATGTGTTCAGATTTATCAAGTGAATGCGACATTGGTTGTCTATATGTACCAGATTTGGACTTGCCATACACATAAAACGACTATGGATTTCGAGGATGGACTGGTAGAAAGGGAACTGGATTCCCTGGACTGGCAAACAGTGGACTAGATTCTCTGGACTGGTAGAGAGCGAATTGAACTCTCTGAATTGATAGAGAATACCGAATTATCTAAAATTGTATCAAGCTGAAGCCAAAGGCATTCGATTCTACGACAACAAAAGTCAATGTATATAAAGTCAATATAAATGTGTCAATAATGCCTTAGATACGTACGTTTTGATGACATGGGAGCAGCTTTTGCTCTTGGTTAGACCATGCAATGCAAATCCAGAAAAGAATCCGAAAGTATTAAACATTAAACCATATCTAAAATGGAAGCTGTTCTCTCTTGCAGCAAGCTCTGTGTTCATCAACCAACTCTAACTGAATACAATCATTTACATAATACGTTGCTCCTGCCTTTTATTTCGCTACTTGCTAGCTTGGGTTGGGGGGTGGGGGGATTTATACCACTGTCCCGGCTTACATGTTTGCTTCAAGTTTGTACATGTTTTCCCTTCTGATTATATTAACGTTGGATACGTGGTCAAATTCAATGTTTTCTTTTCGCAAAATAACTTTGGGATCGATACATATACATACAAGTATGTACACACCACGGTTGATGTATAAAACATATAGCATGTTTATATATTAATCCTTTTCCCTACTCTCAAATACAAATAAAATATTAAAACATAGGGAGTGATTTGATAAGAAAAGCGTTCGCAAACTGTCTGAGCCATCTTATTGTGTACATAGTTTCGTTCTACTTTATATTAGTTATTGTGAATACTGTCCATGTAAATATCCGAAACAGACTATCATGCACACAACAAGTGATTGTGGATGATCTGCAACAACGTCAAAAATGTCCCTATGCTCCAAACAATTTTGTCGATCGTTTGCAAGTGCGTCGAAACATCCGGTCTGCATTCTGCATAGTCTGTGACTTGTCACTATTTGTATCCAGCTATCAAGTAATCTCCATGCTACTACAAGTAATGTTTTACACAGGCAACGAGGAATAGCTTTGTGATGGTACTGTAAGGAGTCTATTTATAAATGCAAACTTAATCCTTTTCATTCTGCCAGGATTAAGGGGTTACGACGTTTTTTATTTATTTTATAATGTCTACTTTACAGTATTATGTTATTTATTTAACACAAAATGCTCTAAACATTTGTCCCGCTTGATGTATCCAACTTTAAAAATAAATCTTATTCATCGGGTTTCTCCGTTGAAGGCAGCACACGTGGTTCCAAATGTACTTTAATGCTAGGATTTAACAATCAGAGCTACTGTACGACCTTCGAGAGCCCAAGCAGAAGTTGGTTTAAAGGCTTTTTGAAAATCGATGGCCGCTCTTTGTCTTCTCATTATCGGACTTGAACGGAATGGAAATGAACTGTTTATCAGGTTTTCGGAGAAGTCTGGAAACAGTTAGCGCTAACAGCTCGAGATAATAAAACGCGTAACATGGTTGTTAAGATATTAGGGTCTTAGCTTGATGTACTTTACCGTATCTAAACCAGGCTGTATTTAATTGGAATCATAATTGAAATCTTAATTCATTTACATAAACTGATGCGGCAACGGTCATTAACACGCGTTACGTCTCCTGTGGTTTATTTTAATTGCAGTATATCTCCCTGAAATGATTTCTAATTCTGTTTGTCTGAGGAACCAATCTGCAGTGAAGTTAGGGAATAGGCAATGGCGAAAAAGCTCAGATTCGGGTAACATTGCTCAGAAATCGGGAGCAACATACACACATGAAAATATTTATTGAGCGCTAAAACCAGTTCACTGCTCTGAAGCGCTGGAGATTGAACAAGGAAATGTCAAAACATTAGTCAAATGCATCATGACACAAATGTGTCTTTAGTTTAGATTTAAACTGAGGGAGTTCGTGTAAGTCTCTCAGATTATGGGGCAGCTGATTCTAGAGGACGGGTCAAGCTACCTGGAAGGCACGTTCACCAACTGTTTGAGTTCTTGATGGAGGTACTTGCAGCAGATTTCTGTCACAGGATCTAAGGTTCCGTTTCGGTTGATACATACGAATCAGGGTCTGTAGATATTAATGGAGCTTCTTCATTGAGGGATTTAAAAACTAGGAGCAATATTTTGAACTTTATCCTAAAGTACAATACTCTAAGATTGGGGCAACAGCGGAGTTTCTTTTTTGCTTGAATTTTTTTTTTTTTTTTTTTTTTTTTTCTTTGTACCAGGGAGTCATTTTTTTCGAACAAGAAGGTCACTGGCCCTCAACTCCGAGGATGCCCGTAATTATTGTTGTATTAGCGTGTCTGGAAAGATTACGTCCAAGGATGGTGTGTAGTCGGTGTCAGTTCATCCCACACGAAAATCAACATAACACCAATGTTTAAAGGAACATGATCAAAGATGCAGGGACGCCAATCTATGTTCAGAGCTTGTATTTCTATTCATCTTGTGATATAATACCATGCTAATTTTTCCGACTTTTTTACGCAAAGATTTCAAACTAATTGAGACGAAAAAGAAAACAGATTTTCGGTCGTCGTCTAACGCTAAAAATAGATTGCGCATTGCATTTTGGCAAGGTTAGCAAATATGGAACTGGCTAAAACGGTGACAAGCCATAACTGTGACATGCGATTAGACGAAACGGTGACAATTAGACGAAACGAGATAAATATTTGGTCGAAACGGTGAAACCTTTTGGACACAACTTTGACAGCAAAAGACATATATATACTACTCAAAAGAAGTTAAGGGTCAAAAATTGCGTCAGTGATATGTTATGTATCAGTCTCATTGCAACTTTAGCAATTGTGACAGTGGATTGATAATCAAGTCAATTAATGGAAACATGTACACATTTGGTTACATCAACGATCTTT
>JAUELE010230922.1:0-12089 GCA_031471655.1 Diodora aspera | reverse complement strand
TGTGTGTGTGTGTGTGTGTGTGTGTGAGAGAGAGAGAGAGAGAGAGAGAGAGAGAGAGAGAGAGAGAGAGAGAGAGACAGAGAGATAGAGAGAGAGAGCATACAAGAGATAAAAAGTACTGCAGTCAGTCGGTCTGGTGTATCATGTATAAACAGTTCTACCATTGAAAGTAAGATCGCCGTAACCTGCCAAACCAGCAGACGTAACGTCAATTACATACGCCTCAACGAAGTCTCATAGATAACTAAAAACGCAAGCTAGCATCTTACCAGTTGAGGCATGTTTACGGTTGTAAAAGCAAATGAGATGCTGTGAACACATGAGTAAATTCTGCAGAAAACCAATCGACGGTTTTAAGCACTGAGGTTAAGTGTGTAGTTCGGTTAAGGGAGAAGATGAACAAGTTCTTCCCATCGGTTCTGAATGAAAGGACATATTGCTTTGAGATGGAATGCAGAAGATTAAAAATCCGACCAATTTATCACGGAGCTTCTGCGAGTTTCAAGAATATAAAGCAGCGTTTATTTGAAAAGTTCCGCCAGAAATTGAATAACTTTCTAAACACGCAGGCACACTCCACAACATTTCTCAACTATCCAGGGTCTATACAACCCAATCTGCCAGTTAATGCACTGGAAGGTTAACATTCACATTACCAGCACTTTCCAACCAGGTACTCAACTTCCGCTGGGTGGACTGAGGCAATCAACACTGATAGTTAACAGATGAGCGCACACATTAAAAATAAGATAGGAGCTTATTCCGGCAGAGTACCCATTTACCCGTTTACCAAACAAACATTTGAAGGTACGTATAAACCTATTCGCGAGATTATTTATTATTTGTCCGTAGATTGTGGTCTAACAATACCATTTCACTTTTGATGCTGAAATAATTGTGTAAATATAAAATACTGAAAGAATTAATATCTTATAAATCAGTTTTAAGTCACAGTTTTCTTATAGCAATAATTAGGACAAATCAAGACATTGAGGGACAGCGGGATATGTGACAGACCATCTGCCCATGAGCGTCGGTTTCACTACCGCTCGAGGGGCCAATCTTGCAACACTCCGTTAGTATCTTCTCCACAGGAAGTCAAGAAGCTATCCTAGCGTTAGGCTATTGTAACTAATGTCCTAAAGTCTACAGATTAGATGTCCTAACTTAAGACAAATATTCGGAAAGCTGGCAGATATATCGTGATCCAGTCTTAAATGATTAAATAACTACATAGGCCTATCATGCAATGATCATAACGAAAGAAATGGTAATAATATAGGAGATATCATTCGCAAAAACTTAAAAACCTTGGTCAAATTCAGAGACACCTATATCGGACCCTTTCATAAACTAGTAGTATCCCAAATCAAGAATTTCACATATGAACTCATCAACTTATCAACTGGTGATATAAGGGCAACAGGTCTTGGGTTTCATCGTATCACCTGATCCAGATGGGCCAAAGCTCGCGGGTTTCACCGTGTCAGCTGATCTAGCTGGGTAACAGCCATCGGGTTTCCACCGTATCAACTGATCCAGGTGGGCAACAACTCGCGGGTTTCGTCGTATCAACTGATCCAGATAGGTAACAGCTCGCGGGTTTCACCGCATCAATTGATCCAGCTAGGTAACAGATCGCGGGTTTCACCGCATCAACTGATCCAGCTAGGTAACAGCTCGCGGGTTTCATCGCATCAACTGATCCAGCTAGGTAACAGCTCGCGGGTTTCACCGCATCAATTGATCCAGCTAGGTAACATCTCGCGGGTTTCACCGTAGCAACTGATCCAGATAGGAAAACAGCTTGCGGGGTTCACCGTAGCAACTGATCCAGCTAGGCAACAGCTCGCGGGTTTCACAGTAGCAACTGATCCAGATAGGAAAACAGCTAGCGGGGTTCACCGTAGCAACTGATCCAGCTAGGCAACAGCTCGCGGGCTTCACCGTATCAACTGGTCTAACTTGTCAACAGCACGCGGGCTTCAACGTATCAACTGATCCAGCTGCCAACTATTATATGCGGACTTTCCTTCTTCAGATACTGACTACGCCCGAAATCGGCAAGTCTAGAAAGGAGCAAAGAATATACTGAACAGAAAAACACACAAGAATAAGAATCAGAACAACAAAGAAGATGATAAAGAAGAAAGGGATCTAACTTCACATGGATGCTACTGGGGAATTTAGAAGACCTTTTTGAAGTGCATATATTAGCATATCAATAAAGATATACAACAAGTGGTTGCCACCTTGGTTTCCTGCTTGCTAGCACTGCTTGATTTCACAGACAGAGCATTCCTATAAAGCTCAGAGATTCATTGGATGATGTTCTTCAGTCATATTCAATTGACCACAGCTCGCAGGGAACCGAAGTCGTCATCGCCTGGCAAAGCACACGGCAGCGTGACGTGGAATTGCCTTTGATCAGTTCGCCTTCATAATCTTGAAGTCTAGTTTCCCGAGACGCGTAAGTCTTGAATGAAACTCTGCATTGAGCTGGGCTGTATTCCCGATTCATTGTTTTCACAATGAATGCTTCTTGTTTTTCCGTTTTGTATGCTTTGTGTTTCATTTCAGATGTTATGATCTCCATTTTCCCTTGACCTTTGCATGACCTTCACTGACTCCTCTTGATACAAACACATTGGTCTTCGTATTTCATCTTCATCTACAGTTAAAAACCTGGGTGTTCTCAGACAGATTTCAGACGATTCAAAAAAGGCCGCAAGAATTGTCGGGCATCAAAACTGCAGACCATATTTCCTGTGCTGAATTCCTTACATAATGCAGCGTGCCCAAGTCCACTTTCTCTATTATTAAACTGTAAACAGAATTTGACACATATGACACAAAGCACAAAGATATCTGAACTTGTATGTATTAATTACATCTTTATTACGAACTGAAGAACTGTGGACAACAGTGTATACAATTGTACCCGTATCATCTCTATCACTGAACAAGTGAAATATATAATCTGGATCAACTATGCCAGAAATAACAATACCTGTCTTAATTAACCTGACGCGTGTTAATACAGGTGTGTAAAGGAGATCAAAGTAGTTTCCTCTACATTGTGATCGAAGTCAAAAAATGATATCTGAATTATTCTCATGAACAGGATTAATTAGGACTGCTTATTTGAATTTGTTTCACGTGGCTTTCATTAATAAATCTGACTGAAGATGTCTGGAGCTCTTTTATCTCTTATATTAATTAACAAGCACAGTACCGAAATTAATTCTTCCTTTAAGGGGAGTCCTTGCTAATGATGTTACTTTTAGTTAAAGGCAAGTTACAGACAAACACAGCTCAACGTGGGTAGGTTTTGCTGTAAAGAGTAACGATAGTAGTTGAATGGATGTACATGTAAACTATAGCATTGTGTATTGTTGAATAGCAGGTTTTCCTTTGTTCCCCTTACCTCAAACAGGTAGAAACAGGTAGGAAGATAAGTAGACGGTCTGACAGATACACATACATGTGTAGAGAGAGATTGAGGCATAGAGGTGAACCGATAACATAGGAATGTATGTAGGTAAAACATGTAGACATATAGGCGAGTGGGTGGAAAGGTAGGTACATACACGTACAACCAAATAAAGACATCTTGTAAAACCATATATATTCATAATTTGATTCATTAAAAGTGTCTTTGTTAGATATTACAATAATAATTCAAACATTCTATTTAACATTTCCCCTGAATTCACTCATCTCTATTCATTTCTTAATATGAATAACAAGCCGCCAGGAATAGCGGCCCATCATTTGGATTTTTCTTTATCAAAATGTAGATACATGTTACTATTTCTCTGAGACACTTTTAGTATACAGTTAGATTTCGGATGATCGGGTGAAACTCATGATCAACAGCGCTGCTTGTACATTGTTGCCGATATGTTCTTGTTGTTCTGCAGTGTTTGGGGGACATTTATAAGTGAAGCTTTAACATTGTTGCTGATATGTTATTGTTGTTCTGCAGTGTTTGGGGAGACATTTAGTGATGCTTTAACAATGTTGCCGATATGCTCTTGTTGTTTTGTTTGTTTGGTTGGTTGTTTTTTGTTGTTGTTTATTTTTTTACTTGTTGGGGGGTGGGGTTTGAAAGGGGGGTTAAGTGTCGCTTTTTCATTGTTGCCGATACGTTTGTTGTTTTTGCTGTGTTTGGGTGACTTTTAGTGACGCTTTTACATTGTTGCGGATATATTCTTGTTTTTTCAATGATGTTTATGGAGGGGTGGTTAGTGTCGCTTTTATATTGTTACTGATATGTTCTTGTGGTTTTTGCAATGTTCGGGGGAGTTTGAGTGTTGCTTTACCATGGTTGCCGATAGTTCTTGGGGTTTTTGCCATTTTTGGGAGGAGTTTGAGTGATGCTTTAACATTGTTGCCGATATGTTTGGGCTTTTGCAGTTATTTTGTTTGTTTGTGTGGGGGGGGGGGTGGCTTTCAGTGAAGCTGTTACATTGTTGCCAATATGTTCTTGTGGTTTTTACAGTGTTTTGAAAGGACTTTTAGTGGCGCTTTTTCGTTGTTGCCGATATGTTCTTCTCGTTTGTTTTGCAGTGTTTTGTGGGAACTTTTGTTTCCTGAAGCACATCAGCAAAAGGGACAACAAAAGATCGATACTAAGAAAGAGAAATCAAATTATCTCCATTTTAGTCGCCATGTACGACAAGCATTGGTGTACAGAGGCTTAATTATATCTAAGTGACACCACACGTCACTCCCCGGAAGCCCCTAGGGTGAGAAACAGATGAAAAGCGATACCAGTTAAAACTGGAATAATATTGGAACTATTCTCAAATGGAGTAACCATATCCATATGCTCTGCAGCCTCACTTATTTATTGCACACGCCGTGGCAATGAGCCAGTGGTTGAGATTCACAGGAACAGGACAACACTACTTTCTAAAGCAGTGCAGTCCGATGGATGTTCCCGAGGTGACTGGCAATCAATAGACAGTGTTATGGCGAAACGTCCATTCAAAATTTCAAATTTAAATGGAAAGTTGTCTGTAATATTTCATTACTTATATCCTACCTTTTACTATACGTACAGTATATTGCTGGCATCGTTGACGAAACTGCTATTAGTAACTCTCCGTGTATTTTTCACCACCCAAGGAGATACAAACATTACTCAAATTACGTACCATGTACCACCTGGTCCGATTATGTTCATTGTTATGAGAGTCAGTATTTCTAATAAACAATCCATGGGCTGATCAACCCAAGAAGCACACGTTCTGCATGGTATATATATGAAATAACGACCAAGCCTTCGTCGGTAACTGATATAATCCTCTCGCATGCAGTCGAATGTTGTATCAGTGACAACATCGGGGGTTGGGGGTTGTTATTTTCAATAACTCCACAAGCTGTGAAATTCTCACGAAAACGTAATATGTAGTTGCCCCGAGGACAGGAGAGGGTAGTTATGACTTAATTACTTCAAACTGATAATTTGATATTGTAATCAGAATAACAGTTCAGCCTGTTTTGATCGTAACCCAACAACCGACCTTGTACCGACATATATACTCACACGCAAAAGAAACGCAAGTTTTTCAAAATATTTAAATGTCGATTGAAAAGCAAATCATGAGAAACCTCTGAATGAATATACGTTGTTGTGGGTTGGAAATGTTTGTTGTTTGTTTTTAGCGACGCATGCCATGTCTGTAACAATGCTCCCGATGACACAGCGTTCTGAATGCGCATGAAATGAGGATGCACGGGTTTGTCATGAAAACCACATGATGCACTTAAAATTCCCATCAGCGGAGGGTATAAAATGTGCCAGACATTTACGATAATGATTCAACGTCTGTAAGAGTGAGAGTTTTAGACAATGCCACGACTAACCCAACAACAGAGGCACCAAGTCATCGGACGTCTGCAGCCCGTCCAGGCGATTGCCACTCACTACAACGTCCACATTATCACCATTTACCGCCTTCAAGACCGTTACGGAATACCCGCACAGCATTGATGACCGTCCACGCAGCGGCCGACCCAACGTCACCATTCCACGCCAAAATCGGCTACTTCATCAGCGCCATGTTCGTGACAGGTTCCTAACGGTCAGTCAGTCTGCTCGAGAGAAAATAGGGACACACAATCGACCCATCAACCGTGACACTGCAATACGCCGTCTTCTGTCCCTGGTCTTGAGTTGTCATCGTCCAGCGCAGCGGTCAGTTCGTACACGTCGCCATCACCAAACAAGTGAGTGGAGAAGTGTCATCTTCTTTGATGAAAGCCGATTTTGTGTTTCTCATGGTGATGACATGATCAGGATATGGCGCCGCCGAGGAAAAGGCTTTGCTAGCTTCATGGTATGGACTGGCATATGTCTTAATCAGCGCCTTGGTCCAGTGGTCTTTCAGAGCATTGGTCCTAGTCGTGGGTACATTCCAATTGGAATTCAATGACTTTCAAATGAGACAGGTCTATTGGACTCTCTCGTTTTCCCCTGTGGTCATTTATGCTATCCAAATTATAATGCATCGAAATTTGAACATCGACTTGCGTTTTTTTGGCGGGTGAGTATATAATAGTGCATTGTACGTTGTGATGTTTTATAAAGGATCACAAAACTAATTTCTGTGTATTTTTAAGAAAGATGAAAAAAGATACATATTTATGAAATATATTCACAGGGCACTGGGGTCCACAAGCCTGGACCTTAATAATAATACTACTAATAATAATAATAATAATAATCATAATAATAATAATAATACCAATAATAATAATAGTGTCACAAAACGAACATGTAGCCACACCACAATGGGTATGTTCAAAGCGCACAATTGTTTGACATCATTCTAAAACAAGGTCCAGATACCAGACCTTCACGTCAGTGTTCGACCTGTCCCTTCTGTCTGACTCGATGCTGTGGCAGCGGAATGGTTGTAGCCAATCTAATGTCTTGTCGTATTTGGCCATATGACACGAAACTGTCACCTAAACCGTAAGTAGAAGATTGCACAAACATTGGTCAAAAGTAGTATTTTGTGGATGTATCGCGAAAACATGTTCAAACTGCCATAAATAGAAGAACAAACGGTTTCCCCAAACGCGTGTGTGGTAACTCTTGTAAGAGTCAGTATCCCTTAAAGTTAAAACGCTTGCCATTTTCCCTGTCTCTTGGTCTGTGATCAAAGAGCTCGCGTGTCTGTGTCTGTGATGGCTCGAGCTATTTCAGTCCACACACGACAGAAGCAAAGACGAAACCGATTCGGTCAGCGAACAAAGGGAACCGCGTTTATAAACAACGTTTCATATTGATCAATGACCACTTTGTTTACCACTTGCAGAGGGAACTGTAACAGCCTGGAAGTCACCTACCATCTGAGTCAGAAATTATTTTTGTATATATTTGACAGAGCTCCGGATAAGCTGCATATTTGCGTCAAATATGCAATAAAAACGTAAGCAAAATTGAAACGAAGCGTACAAAAACCCAGTCAAATTTGCCAAAACCCGATATGTTTGAAAACCTTTGCGTAATGTGCGCAATACATCGACCGCACAATGCGTACAAACCGAAAGCAAATCTGTCTAGAAATAGTACTAACACGTACATGTTGTTCCACAAATAACCTTCGAGTGAACTCTCTGCAGCGTAAACCATCAGTAAGCATTGTTTTGACATTCAGCAATGACAGACCAATCAGTCTTAAGGGTCTACACTAATTTCCTCTTTTGCTCTACATTGGTTTTGACAAAGCTAGTTTACTTTTCCAATAAAAATACATTGTAGTCTGAAATACCCAATACAGTGGAATCAGTGGGAGTAAATACCTAATAGACCAACTCCAGTGGAGTACACAAATAGCTGATTACCCACTTAAAACTTCAAATACGCAATAGCTCTGAATATTGCGAGTTAAAAACCCAAAAGCTCAAACATTATCTGGAGCTCTGTATTTGTATTCTTGTCCTTTTCGTAAATGTACTTGAAAGCTATTTTGTTTATAATGAGCTTGCCACGGAGCGACCAACATGTAAGGGTTTAGTTTAGTGGTACAATTCAAGGGGTTTGCATGATGAGGCTCTCATAGTGCGCCGATCGTGTAGGGGTTTAGTCAATGGTATAATTCATGGGGTTTGCACGATGAGGCTGTCATGGAGTCACCTTTCATCTGAGTCAGAACTTATTTTTGTATATATTTGTATTCTTATCCTTTTCATAAATGTCCTTGAAAACTATTTTGTGTATAATGAGCTTGTCATGGAGCGACCAACATGTAGGGATTTAGTCGGTGGTACAATTCAAGGGGTTGGTGCTATGATGCTGTCATGGAGCGACCAACATGTAGGGGTTTAGTCAGTGGTACAATTCAAGGGGTTGGTGCTATGATGCTGTCATGGAAAGTCCAATATTATGTAGGGGCTTAGTCAGTGGTACAATTGTTAAGGGTGTGCATGATGAGGCTTTCATGGAAAGTCCAACATGTAGGGATTTAGTCAGTGGTACAAGTTAAGGGGTGTGTACGAGTAATCTAACATCTTGCTGAACTTTGCCGAGCTCAGTGAACCGCTTTGGTTGGATTGGGTTGAACTGTTCAATCCAACTGCTTAATTTAGTCCATGTTGCACCGTCGGGATGCTTAAAGTGTTCCAGGATGGTCTGAATGCATTATAAATGTATCTACAGGAGCTGACCTATGTGGATCTGATGTACTCAAACCTATAGAGTACAGTTGGTACTGAGAAACCATGAATGATCTCCCGATCAGAGTTTGCATAAAAACGCACGGGCAAGACTAGTTGACTCACAACCTTATCACAGTCGACATATTTCCGCTGCGTAGCTGAGTATTTTCTGCTACACCCCTGTCTGCACTGATTGTATCAGTGTATGGATCTGTTGCAGTGAAACCGGAGAAGTACAGTGATAAAAATGAATGATCTCCCGATCAGTGTATGCATTGGAACGCCAACGAGAGTGTTTGAACTGATAGGATATGCCACGTTAGTTTGTCCACAACAAACTGAATTCTGTTATATTCTCCTATGTGCATGTATATTTATTTACAAACAGATGTCAAAGTACTTAGCAATTTTGCAGCCAATAGATTGTTTCATGTCAAAGTTCTAGGTAACCATTGTCAAACAGATGGAAGATATATAATCTCAGTTGCAGTCTGAAAACCCTCATTTTCCGCCAAATATCCATGCCATCAAGAACCACAAGAAGAAATCTATTTATATCGATTTCTTAACTGTTCGTATTCAGCTTACAGAAACCATTTGCGAGCTCTCCATCATTTACACCATTTTATCTATAAAGGCACCGAAGTAAACGAAGCATAACTCATTTCTGATCTGGACCACAGACACAACTTCGGACAAAGCTATTCATAAGTGTTCTATCATGCAATTTTCCTACAGAAATGATGTTCACATAAGACAAAGAGAGCTGACAGAAGAAGTCCACGATGTAATTTCAGTCCCCGCTCAAGCGTGCTATAACTAATAACCTCTCGGGTCTAAGAAACCTAGAAAAATACAATGTTGCTGGCTGTGGATGATTTGAATATATTGCTCAAATAGTTGATGTGATTAATATAGTGAGGAGCACGAAGAGTACTCGCTGCATTAGTATTGATCTGGGGCCAGATATGAGAGGCAGCGGCGTCAAGGATGACACGGATGTCATGGTCGAGATAAAACTGTTTCCTTCAAGACTGATTACTTTACTTTAGCTGGGGGTGTCTTCGATTAGCTGTAATGCCTTAGCTTTAGATGGGGACGTCTTAGCTTTAAATAAACAAGAACATCATGCGTCAAAATCATTGCTTGTTAATCCGCTTCCCACTGGCATACACACCTTCCTCGTGTAATCATCAACTCTGTAATAAGAATATACGTTCATCGAAAACCTACGGCATGACCTACACTAATCTGCTGAACAACAGTGAAGATTCATACAACTTGGTATCGGTGGTCAACTCTGAAATCGGATTGAACGTTCATATAACTCTTATAATTATTATGATTGATAATCAACTCTGGAATAAGAGTGAATGTTCACAGAACTCTCATGGTAATCACCTCGTTAATAAAAATGAAAGTTCCTACATCGCTGATGGTATGATTGATAATCACCTCTGAAATAAAACTGAACATTCATACAACTCTAATTATGACTGATAATCACCTCTGGAATCAGAATGAAGGTTCAAACAATTCTTATGTCATGAGTCACCTCTGGTACTAGAATCAGCAACCAAACCTGACCATTTCCCATTAAAACAGGCCTGAGATGTCATTGACAGATGTGTATTTCAACTCGAAAGTTCAATCACCACTCTCAATTAACTCAAAGTTGCGCTCACGGATGCGTGGAACGGAATGCGTCAAGCTGTCAATGGTCGACTGATTAGAAGCATGCCTCGCGCCATGTGACCAAACAATGTGGTTTTAGCTGATAGCAGTGACGTTGGCTGCAAACTGCGCATTTTGTATTTGAACTCCGACCTCTTCAACAGCCTCTCGTGCGACCAGTTCATCACACCAATCGCCAGTAACAATTAGTCTTATCTCTACTTCCAAGCAGATATGATCATAACATTTTTTCAATACTATATAGGTCAGGAGATATTCTTGGTGGCCACCAACTACTCATACTGTTTTGTATAGCTGCAGTTGAAAGGAAAAGGTACGTGTTACACTGAAACGGACTAACAATTCGTCATCTGCATCGGACATAGATCTAAAAAAGTTAAACGACATTCTTGATGAACAGTTTCATTATCTCCAGAATAAGGATGAAAGTTCACTCAGCTCTGTTGATCACTGATCTGAATACTAAGTAGTGATTAATAATGAGCTCTGGAATAATGTTCTGGAAGTTTGTAGAATCTTTTGGATTTGGAAACTTCCATGTGATGTCGGCAAATGTGTTCTGCAATACGCAGATGATACGGCTATCTCCAGCTCATTAGCAGAAGCTCAGTACACGTAAAACGCATGGAAAGGATAAGACCTCTGTTTAAAGCTGAAATTGATATAATTAATAACCATTTATATCGCGGCTTCTCCATGCGCTTTGCTCCGAGAGCTCCACGTAATTGGAATCATTGCAATTCACAACTCTTCTGTCCTCCTCATGGTGTAAGACAAACGGTTAACATCACAAACAATGGCCCCACAAAGAGATTTGGAACTTTCGCCACAGATTCATGCTAAAGGACCATGTTCGTGTAAACGAATATATAAATAGTCACAATACTCTTCCCTCTCTCGGCTTCCTGTACCGCCAGCTTCAATGGATCCCCTCCTGCTTTATCTAACATTTCTTATCATGGCAGCCGTTCCTGATTAAAATAAGGCACTATTTTTGTTTTCATCAAGTTTAGAGCTATCTGTTTCGTGACCGATTGTTCTCCTTTGTATGATAACATTCTGTCTGCAGGGATAGCCTTGTTGTTATGAGAAAAGGAACTATATTTCTGCTCTGAATGCCGCGGGTGTGTTTGTAGTTGATGCCCTCAATACTGCACAACAGTTTGTCTGCTTTGATGTTCTTTGAAATAAGAACTACTTGTTTGTAACATTGAATCCTACTTCCCGCATGTAGATGGTTGTGAGAAATGTATTTAAGCACTGATACAGTACTAATGGATTACAAATATGCGTAAAGATGAGCTAATGTCTGTGTCAGTGGCAGACTTCTAGTCATAACTCGTGTGCAGGACTGACAACAACTTCCAAACAACTTAAAGAAGCGAAAACAATACATCTCATGAGGCTAATGTTGACCATGCTAATGGATCAAACACGCTAGTTCTCGAGAAAGGACTATGTTACAGAATTGATGAAACATGTAAACATTCACAACCTTATGTTGAGAAATCCTTGTGACTCACCAATGGCTTAACCTATCGACGTCAGTGACTGACCATGACTTAATTTATCCATATCACTGACTGACCATGACTTAACTTATCCATGTCAGTGACTGACCATGACATCACTTATCCATGTCAGTGACTGACCATGACTTAACTTATCCATGTCAGTGACTGACCATGACATCACTTATCCATGTCAGTGACTGACCATGA
>JAUELE010230911.1:0-12089 GCA_031471655.1 Diodora aspera | reverse complement strand
CTCGGTTTACCCCCCCCCCCCTCCCCCCGGTGATGGATTAAGCGTTAGGCTGAGTAGACGTTAGCATTGGGCCCCATGAGTTGATGTTTGGGTTACATTGGGAAATGCTTATTTCATATAGGAACAAAAGACATTTTTAGGCCAAAGTTCTGGCTCGATTTTTTTTTACCCAAATGCTGTTGCAACACCCTTAGAACGTCCTATTTTATACCAAGCGGATTTTATCAACAGTTGTCTGGAACACCTGATTTCGCCATGTCGGCGGTCGAAACAGTGATGGAATCTTGCGTGCGAAATGTCCAGCTGAATTCGTCATTCCATGTAGAAGATAGTGATGGAACATCCATAGCTGACGAGATCCTCGAGATGTCATGTCCCAATGAGTGCAGCTTCAATGGACTCTGCATCAATGGTATCTGTTTTGGTGTATTAATTAATATACGTAGTTATCTATTTGTTTTGTGTGTTCTATTTGAAAAACCGAATAATAATTATAGGTTCTGCATAAAACGACTGAAAAATCGTGTTCATAATGTTCTTACCATGCAAGTGTAACCGCATTGTTACTGGGGAATCGGCCACAGAAGATGACCACGAAGAGATCCAATCTTCTGAACATTTCATGACGGACAAAACGAAGACAATATTTACAATATGTACATTATTATGTCCAACGACGGAATACGCATTCGTGGATGCAGTGGGCAGATCCTAATTGTCTTAAAACTGAAAACGCGAAACAGTTACGCCTAGAATGACAAATGACACTAATTGACATGTATAAACACGCAGACGTAATTAAGGTATAAGTTAAATAGAACTTAACATACAAAGCACGAGACAGTTGACAGACAAAAAAGAGCTTACAATGCATGGCTGCTGAGAACAAAATGAAACACTAATTAGCTCTTTATTGAACAACTACTGAATTGAACGATGGCCAAATTATATTTAAAAATAGTCTAAATTTGAAACAGGAATTTTAAAATGTTAACTAATTTTGCCACAAATAAAATTTGGACTTCAATGTGCACAATAACACAAGCAAATGCCGGACAGTGATTCTATTCAAACAATGAAAGACCTGAAGTAATCATTGGCTCACCTTTCATCCACTTACAAATACAATATAGTTAAACAGGTTTCACTGCTAGTACACTAGTGTTTTCATATGTCTGAGATTTTCAAATATGCTGGCAAAATGCAATCTATACAAAACCTTACGTCTTTTTGTCATAGGTGATCAAAAGGATACTTGGATATCAATGAGTGTAATTGGAATGACATCATGTCATTGGTAAAACGTCCTACTCTTGAAAGGTTATCTCTTGTATTTGTGAATTTATTCAGTAGTCTCTCAAAATCTTGGTATCGTGGTAGCAAACTGCTGGCACCATCTAAACTGTTGTTTTATCGCAAAATATTTCGGATTTGTGATTTTGGTGCCTTCTCTTCTGTACATTTTTCGAAAACCTCGGTTATAGGAACCTGCGAGTGTGGCAGCAATTTTGGAGCCCCCGACTGCTCAATTGATCTTCGACTTCCGCCAACAGCTTATGGTCTTGAAAAGGATGGTTTTTGTGACATATCAAAAGAGGACTGTAAAGCAACATCTATCTTTGCCGATTACATTGTGCACTCGAAGGATGTGACATGTCAACTGGAGCATTTGACGGTAAAATAATGATGACATCATTTTTGTCCGCAAATGACACAAAACAGAGTTATTAAATATAAGTGAAATCATTAAATCTACATTTGCATTAATCATACCCGAATTTGATTATGTGGTGTGAACATCGTGCAAAGTCATTATTCACGTTGACATATTTACGATCATTTTCGTAATCAGTGTAGCAAAGATAAGTCTGAATTAAAAAATGATACATTTTCGCGAAATGTCCATGGAAGTCTGTTTCACTTTCAGTCTGACTGTAAGTGTTGTGGAAAACACCAGCACTAGCTGCCTTTTGAACCAAGGATACATTTAAAAGTGCTGTGTTTGGCGTATCTATGTATAGCTCTCTCTCTCTCTCTCTAGCTTACCTAAACAAACTACTGCAGTCACACAACCACAGGCACCCTCCAATCAATTAGTGGAAATCTACTATTGGTGCCCAAATGGAAACTTAAGACCAACGGACATCACTCCTTCAGAATCTCAGCAGCATCGAAATGGATCTCTCTACCAAGCCATCTAATAAGATCTGAAATAGTCTCCATATTGTTTCGAAATAAGCTCACTACACAACTGTACAACTCAACTTTCTATCAGCAAATCCGTACCCCCATAGCCGTTATTAAAGGGTACACCAAACGCGAAAACAAGTTGATCTCATTGGAAAGATAATGTTAAAATAAACTTATCTTGAAAATTTGGTAAAGAACTGATGCACAGTTAGTTAGATATGGGCAAAAGTTATGCAGCTACTCCCAGACGCGCTCAGACTGATCGGCAACAACTTTTTGAACTTCAAAGCCGGGTGTGACGTCGTGGGTTGAACCGACTTTGCCTACTCGTGTAGCTGCTTCTTTATTATCACGGCGTCCTTGTGGGGCCGTGAAAGCTTTACCCTCAGGATTAAAACTAAAATGTCGTCTTTGTGGGATATAGTTTGTTAACATCATGCTGAGCATACATGTTTAAAAATGAGGTTAGAATCAATGTTTGGAAACGATTTATGTGACTGATAAAACCCGACTTTGACTATTCAATTACAGGTTATGACAACGCCACAGGTAACAGGTTTCAAAGAGAAAGGACATGGACTGAAAAAAATGTTTTGCTTCAACTTACAGCCAAATCAATATCCTTCAATATATCCAAAATGAAAAGATCACTGCTGTAATTCATCATGGAGTTCGGAAAAAAGACACGGACGAAACATGAGGAAATGAGTTTTGGCCAGCCTTGGGGTCGTGCATGTCAAAACTAGTAAAAACTGTGTATCACGTGATATGCAGTTTGGCGACAAATGCAATAGATCATATTAAGCAAAAAGAGACACAGTCTGATTCTAATTGGTTTGTTTATTACTTTATTGCTTTCCTTTGTGGCAAATATAGAGGAAACGGGATCTTTGATCTGTCTCAGTCGGTAACTTGACTTTGTTTTCTTTACACTTTAATTGTGTAAACACGGTCAGCAAGTCACGATAACCTTTGAGTGAACAGCTAACACTGAGTATTAATAAATGATGTTGTAATAGATTCAGGGTCTCTACCTGCCATCGTCTCGGATTGTCATTGGCTGCTAATTAATTGACCAGGACAGGGCTATCACTATGACGTTGTGGGTCACTACTAGCCCGGGCCTCCTTCTAACTTTTTGCGGAAGTAGATTGCTCCGGTTAATTGACAGCTGGAAAAAATCAGCGGCTTTTGCAACTTTGACAGCGAATATCTCACTTAATATTCATCGGAATTTTGCGAATTTTCGACATTCATTATTTTAGTTAGAAAACTTTAATTAAAGAGCAACTCGTTTCAGCGTTTGGTGTACCTTTTAACCGTTTAACCAATGGAAGAGTATGACTCTGTAGGCGTTTTCATTGTTGGCTCTGTGCGCTATTCGAATCCACATAAAATATATTGTTTTCTGGTTACTGCAGATTGACATTCTTGGCAATGTCACCGTGGCAACAGAATCATTTGTCACTCCCAAAGTCGTCTACTATGGTGAAGCGTTGTGTGGCTTGCCAAGTCCACGCCGAAAGAGGTCTATACCAAACGAACCACAGGTTTTTGCCTACGGTTTCAACGTCGCTGTATCCAACAATGGACACAACTTCAGTCAGATATTCCCAATGATCATCTATGACTCCAGTTGTCAGAGGTGCAGCATAGAAAACAATTTGATTGGCTGTGAGCTCAAGGTAACTAAAAAGAATAATGCTTTTATTGAATCAACAAAATAGGAAATAATTCGTATATCACAGTTGCCATTCGACAAGTGATGTTTCTTTAGATTTCGATCCCAAACAGGAAACTTAATCTTCTATTCAGGACAGTGTCGTGAAGATGTATTGTTGCAAGGGAATTGCTTACATGTATGCATTCAAGTTTGCCCAGATGATTAATACCAGAACAAGCATTGGTCAGAATAAAGCGTTACTGTTCCACTCTTGGTGTTCTAACATATAGCGTGATTCAAGTTTCCCTGTTAGAACATACTGGAAACAAGTGGAATACGCCGAGCAGCAAGGAACACACACCCTACAGCCGCACTGATACCAATTGTTAAGTACATCGGTGCAGCACACTTAAAGGCCAAGGCCAGAAATTCGATATTCTCCATGGATTCTCCTTTAAAGTTAGTTACGTGCCCCCAAACGATAAATTATGTCTGGTTCCATTTGTGTGGACTGAATAACATCCTACGTTGTAAAAGTACATGCTCAATTACAACGAACGCACGTCGTACTCTATTAGTCCCGGCAGAATTAAACAGACATATTTTCGACTTTCAAATAGCCAGTCTCATTCCGAACCTTTTTCTCTGTGGGTTTACAGAAGAAAGTTCCGTCGATTTTCGAATGCTTCCGAATATGAACCGAAAGTATTATTTGCAAGCGTAGTGTCCACGGACGTTTAGGAATATTCTCATGATTATGTCTGAACGTTCGGAATGCATTATTTTTCGATTTACTGGCATGGGGGTCTCAAATACATAAGACCCTTCAAGAGGCTTAAAACCGGAAAACACGCTATATCGTTTGTGTATTACTCGTGGTATATCCATACCATTATGTATATTTATCGTTCCATAAGTGGTGTCTTTGAAAAGAAAACACCGAGTTTGACCACGTCTCCAACTTTAACTTTTGGCTGAGTTCCTTAGCCTGGAAAATTCGACTGTTTGGACACTGGTCTTTAAGCAAAGCCTAGGGATTGATACCAGACGTTCAGGTTTCCGGAACTGTTGGGAATTTACGTCTGGCATTAAATAGTATGTCATGGAGATGGCAGTTGGTTCCAGGGCAAGAATGTAATGAACATGGAAAGAACATGTAAGTGTAGGGATTTATTCAGCACAAGTTTGAAGCAATCCAAATCAGTGTAGCTATTTCTTGAGATGTCTCAAGTTCATACCATTATGATGAATATCCAAGAACATTTGTTCTAATTTTACAGTCTTTTTGTCATTGATTGTTCGTTTTTATGTCGACTGTCGTGTTCTTTCTTTAAGCCCCTTTCAGGCATTGAGCGGAAGAAAACGGAAAGAACATCCACGCTAGTGTACATATTCAGTACATATTTTAACGGGTTCAAGCAAACCAGATCAATGTAGCTGTTTCTTGAGGTTTCTCAAGTTCATACCATGTTATTGAATATCCAACGACATTTGTGTCTTTTTGTCATTGATTTATCATTTTTATGTCGACTGTCGTGTCCTTTCGTTAACCCCCTTTTAGACATTGAGTGTAGTGAGTGTTGAGGCAAGAAAAGGGGAAGACTAAAGGTGGATTACTGTACTATTTAAAACAGAAATCAGCATGTATGGTGGACAACCGTTGTGTGGACATTGGGGGTAAGCACGTCAACTACCCAGGTATGACTTGTCAGTCATCAGGGACCGGAATTCAACTCGGATACTGGGAAATATCAACAAGTAAGTTTTTGCAAATAATAACAATTACAAGACCGATTGTTAGTTGCGAGGAGTTTCAGGAAAGTGCAGAAAATGATGTACATGTATGTGTATGTGTACGGAAATGTTTGATCTATGGACCTGCCAAATTGACACTGCTGGGGGTAACCGATGGATTGACCCTTTACATTAACAGACATTAAAAGTAAATGTGCAACTTGGTTTTTACTTTTAAATTCGACATGCGTGAAGGAAACCAATTATCGTTCACCTGGATTAATATGACCAAAGTCAATCAATTTCATATTTTGTTCAGAAACAAAGCCTGTAGTTGCAGGGTGCCACTATAAAAATTTGAATGTGAATTTATACCTGCAGCCAAGGAGTGTACCACAACACCATTAAGTGGCGGCGAGGAGAGTACCACGCACCCATTAAGTGGCGGCGAGGAGAGTACCACGCACCCATTAAGTGGCGACGAGGAGGGAAATTGGTTATGGATCATTGGTGCTGTCCTTGGGGCAACTGCAGTGGTGGTCATCGTGGTGTCGGCAGTGTGCATCCTTCACAAGAAAAGGTAATTATATGTAGTCCATAAGTCATAATTCTTCTTTCAAGTAAATGTTTTTGACTTAATGGGAATTTTATATTAAATGAAATACTTTTAAAGTCAGTATTGTGCTGACAAATACACTGACAACGAAACGATACATACAAATAACATTCAACTTTTCTCCAAACCCATCTGTGTGGCACCCTGCCCTCGTTGAGTTCCATTTTGTCCACGTCGTGCTGAAACAAAACTTTCTTTAATAAATATCTCTTGAATAGTGAACATTCATTTCGCTTTTTTCAATCCTCTCTGGAAGTCTTGGTACAGTCAGTATATAACACATCAAGCCATTATGCTTCAATCAAGATTGTCAAACCGATTGGGGTTTGAGATAGCGCAGTGCCGGCCTATCAGTGTGTATGTATGATTATCGAATCCCCCACAAGTACCTCTCCTTCAGTCCGGAGGTTAAATCTTGGCAATCACGAAATGCAGGTGACACCGTCGTGATATGACTGGAAGATGGATGTGTTACATTAACTGTATCACAACTGATTATCCTTGTTTCAGCAAAATCAAGACCTCTGTCATTATTGTGGGTTCTCAACCACCATACAAAGACAACTGGGTAGCTGACTTGAAAAACTAGCCACCGAACCAATGGTCTACCAGATACCTTTGACTACTTGACATACATTTTAATAAAGCTTCGACTGATTGAGAAATATTTTTGAGAATACAATGCTTTTTGCGTTTGGTAATGCTTTCACTGATTGATCTATGCTTCTATATAGTCTATATATGTGAAGGGACATTGCATTGGAATGAACCTTTCACGGATTGAAACGAACATAATGTCTCTGGCAGTATGGTACACTGTGATCAGGCTTTCAAGGACAAAGATATATTTTTATATACTATTTCTATATAACCAGAACACAGAACCTTTGGACAGAACCATAGACAGAATATATTTCTATATGTTGTCAGAGAACAGAAAATGGTATATTTTATGACACTTTCACAGATTGAGATATATGTCTGTACAATTTTGGTTACAACAAAAACAATATATTTGGAGGGAAAGTATACTTTAATGAAGCTTTCACGTTCACAGCCACATTTCCATATGACAAAGACACAGTACCTTGCTGGGACATTGACTTTTTATGCAATGACTTGCTGAAAAGAAAACATGCTTAATATCGATATTTTAAAACTGACCAGAAATGTATAAAATCATCTAAACGTACCATGAGTGTATACACTCAGCCCAACTATTGAAGGGTCACTCATTGGAATAGATATAATACGGTACCTTTGAAGTTATGGTTTTCCAGGAATTTGGTGAAACATCCGTAACATGATAAGACACAATGCTTGACAATTGACGTTTGTATGCAGCAACTCGCTGAAAACAAAATCGACACTTTAAAACAGTAGAGTAGAAGTGTGGAAAAAAACCATCTACACAAGAGATGTAAAAAGCACAGAATTAAACATTTCTCAGTAAAACTTTGAACAATAATTATATTTATGTCATTACGCCGATCATTCCATAGTTGGGCTCAGCACAGTCAAAGAACAATACTTTGAAATGACGATGCAATTTATTAAAGCCTCGACAGACTTTCCATGCCAGCAAACAATATCAGGACTATTGGTGTGGGATGAATAGTGTGTCACAATAAACTTCTTCTGTTAGTTCTGTGATTATATTCTGCTGATTCAAATATACAAATGACGTGTGACGAACACAGACTGTCCAACGGTCATAATGTTGTATAGCAAATGCATAAATAATGTCACGAATGCTACCATCATAATAATAGTGATCAATAGTCCATGTTGCATACCCGAAACATTTACCTAGAGAATTTCTATGAAGGAATGGTATCGGTCAGTGCCAGTTAGTCAGTGTACAACATTGCAGGAAACTTTGGAGATGTTGAGTACTATTTGGCCAAGCAGCCAGTCTGAGTTATAACAATATTCGGCCACGTGACACTAACACCCGTAAAATATGGGTACTCTGTTTAGGGTCATTAATTTGGACTAACTGACCGTCTATTGTTACAATGTATCACATAATTTGCTTCACGATCAGATAATATACATAATTGACAATGTATTTTACATGTACATGTACTACTATATTTATATGATAAAATATGGCAGTTGGTGTTTGTGTTGATTTCTGTTCAGGGCGATACTCTTTAGTGTATCTTTAGCTAGGAATTCTTTAGTGCTGCTAAGACTGTGACTGTATTTCGTTTCATTGAAAATAGGTACATGTATTATAATTAGTCAGAGAATTGTGATTGTGGCTTCAGCTGCATATATGGTAAGTTTTGGTCGAACCTGGAAGCCATTCATGGCCACGGTCAAGCAGCAAGCTTTAGAACAAAAGGAAAGTGTAACAGATGGGCGGGTTTATAAAAAATATTATGTTCATTGATATGGGGCGCAGCTACACATTAATGAAATCCTGGCTTTGGCCAAAGGCTTATTGCAAGAGAAAGCAAGTGTTGAAGACCGCTGACGATACAGACGAACAACGGTCGTGATCGGTGACTGTATTGCTGCTCTGTGAAGCAAGGTCCCAAATTACAGGGAACATACCGAGTGCCAGGCAATATTGGATTCGAATCCTGGACCTTCAAGATAATTTGTGTTGGCTGTGTCGACAGCGCTATCCCTGATTCTTCTTGCACACTGTGAATGTTGTATGCAGAAAGGCAAAATATAATAGTTTTATACGAGCTTCTTTTAGTTGGTACATTTGGCAAAAAGTAAACTAAAGAACCCTACAAATATGTGAGTGAATGATTTAGGGTTTTACATGGTTTCCGGCAATCTTTCAGCCAAATCGTAACGGTCTCGTCAACATCACGTGGGTGTCCGGGCTCTTGTCGCTCCTGGCTGAAAGAAAGACGCCCAGGCGGGATTCAGCCAATGCAGACAGATTGATGGGCATTCGTAGCTACTCGTATCTTTCCGTAACCGTTCAGACGAGTCTTCTAATAGGTGACGGAAAGACACGGAAAGAGACGAGTAGCTACGATTGATTGATGGGTGGACGCGCTAACCACTGCGTCATCCTGCGCCCTCTGTGTAAATATACATGCATGTCACGAAAGTCTTCGTTTCTGAGAAGTAGAGATATCCCTCAGCCGAAAATAAGAACATAATTGGCTGCTTGAAATCAGAATTAAGGCATCCTGAGCAAAGCAAAATAACATACAGAGTATCAAATGAGAAAGGTTTGAGCTACAGTCTGTGTGGCGTCGACGTTTAGGTCCAGGTCACTGTATGTATATCACGTGGGTTTTTTAAAGGGCGAAGGGGGTGGGGGAGGGACGGGGGGATGGTGCTGACAGACTTTGATAAAAATAGTTTGCAGAAAGGTTTGGAGAAAATAAGTCAAGAGTGAAAGTAAAAGAAATAATAGATTGCAGATTCCATTTGTCAGTTTATAATTATGAAATGTATCAGGAAAAATTCATAGCGTCCTTTAAAATTAATCTAAACATTTAACAACAACTTACATTCCTGTAATTACATCAATACGTGCCCCGAATTAACATATCTAGATATAAATAACTGGTCTGCAATTATCTAAGAAAAATATGGATTTTCTCTGGCTATGAGATTAAACAAATTGCAAGACGAAATTCTTCCAAATCACCCCCTACAAATCAAATGGTCGCTTCCTAGAGTTCTTCCAACTCGACCCCACAAATAATATGGTCGCTTCCTAGAGTTCTTTAAGCTCACTCCCTACAAATCAAAGGGTCCCTTCCTAGAGTAAATGAGACGAAGAGACCAGTCACTGTTTATGATTCTGTTTACAGATGAATACTCTCGTCTTATCTCTTGAGTAAAAAGGTTTGCTACTCTGTGATAATGTTATCGATACGTATTGTCAGCGTTGTGAGAAATAACATTTGTACAGGACAAGTGGGTCAATCTGTTGATTTGTAGTGATGAACCATTCGATTAAGTTCTTGACAGTAGTCATCTCCCGGATCTACTTGTAAACACTGGTGATGCATTTGTGGGATGTCATCTAGACTTTCAAAAAGGGTGGGGGATAACCAATACAGAATAAGGCATTTCAACATAATATACGTTATAATTTTAATTCGACAAACAATCAGACATCTTTTGACAGATTTAACTGTTCCATAAACGTTAGACGACCATAGCTTATCCGCGACCTATCGAAAATGATAACTACATGTACAGTCCAAACAAAAAATTACTAACTCGTCAGTATCGTGTAAAACCCCATCTGTTGCAAGGACAAGCACGGATTCGACGAGGCAAACTGTGAATCAGACCTGCAAGAGATAGGCGCAGAATGTCAAGGGGGCTTTGTGTGTGTGTGTGTGTGTGTGTGTGTGTTTGAGGGTGTGTGTGTCTATCTGTGCGTGTATGTGTGTGTGTGTGTGGTAGAGTAGTAAGCAATGTGTTTTCAAATTTATTTTTGTTGTAAGGTATTTGCCAAAGTGATGACAATGTTGGCGCCGCCGACTACTCAGTTGCCCTGACCCTTCCGCTCAATGTGTATGGTCTTGAGTGGAACGGTCTCTGCGCTCTGACGCTGAATATATTGTCCACATAACGGATACGAAATGTCATCTTCAACAGTTTACAGTGAGATTTATTGATTGATTGATTGAGTCAGTTACAAAAGTTACGATTCTTATGAACATGCTGCGACTCCCTGAGGAGCATATTTGCCCATAAAAAGGGTTATAGTAAACCGATGCTCTTTGAGACAATTACAAGAGGACATGGGTGCCGTCGATAATTCCACGACTTAAGGGGTGAGGTCCCCGAGAAGGCGTCTCAAATTTCTGACAAATACACACATTTTAACATAATACAATGCAATACACACATTTTCTCCAAAAGTTTCAGGCGTCCGGGGATGGCAAAGTGGGCACGTACCCTACCTTATCTTGCCCTTGTAAATGTTTGTGCTGTGTTGGCTCCAAATCAATGCAAAACTCGTGAAATGGACTGAAGTTGCATGATAATGTTTCAATTTGTTTAAAAGCCCCCGGACCTCTCTAGAACATGACATCATGTCCTATGTTTGCCTCCACCCCTTTCACACAAATCGTGGATCTGCCCCTGTAACAGTCAGCGACACTTACCCATGACGCTCCTGGACAATATAATTAAAGTAGAGGTGCTATAATTTGGAAATTTGGAAGTTTTACAGTAATTACTTTTAATCAATAAATAAGCCCTAAACACGTAAGCATATAATATATATTTCACACAACCCGTAAATATGACTCCTAAAGCCTGTCGAGGCGTCACACTTGAATGTAACGGCTGTCTGGATTTCCCTCAAGGTCGTAGAAGCTCGGATTTGTCTGGGATCACGACTAGGTCCGTGTCAGGGGCTTTTCCACATAGAGAACGACTTAACCCTTCGGATTTATTGGAAAAACTGTTATCATTAGTTGTGCTATATATACTTCATATTTTCGATGACAAAAAATGTGAGCTCGATTTTCAACTACCATCAATAAGCTAAATATTCGGCTTAGCAATTTTAAGTGATATGAGAACGTGTATGTTTTTTGGATATTGTCGCCAAGTTTGGAAGTGGCAGTATTTATGCATCTTGCATATTTTGAATAACCGTTGTGTGGCCATTGAAGGTAGAGATTCGAACTACCCATGCAAGATGTGCCAGTCGGCAGGAAACGCAGTACAACTGAGATACTGGAGGTCATCGACAAGTAGGTATTTACAATTGCAGGGGCGCATCCAGGAGTTTGCCCAAGGGATGGGGATTCAGTTTATCTGGTTTTGCTGAAGGCGCGAAACCCTCAACGGGTCTGACGGCCTCCCTGAGAAAAGGTTCGATTTGGTGCATTTGGATGTATATTTAATCGTTAAAATGCTATGTACAGACCTCAGTGA
>JAUELE010230900.1:0-12090 GCA_031471655.1 Diodora aspera | reverse complement strand
ATCCTTTTTAAGCGCTCTTGAGCAGGGACTATCTCTGGATACGCAGCGCTATATAAATGCATAATTTATTTATTATTTATTATAATTAATGGAGGACACGTGTTTCCATTGCAGCAAGCTATTCTCTTGTTCTCTTTCTTTACATTTATTTAAGAATGTTTACAGTATAGTCCACAACCAATGATCCAGTGCCGTAGAAACGAACGCCGTAGGAACGTAGGAACATGACAAGCGTGGGGGTGTAGATGGGAGTGGGGTACAGCCATTCGTTTTTTTCGAATGTGCAGTTTCTTTCATCGGGATTAGAGGTACGGATTAGAACATATTACGACAGAAACATTCCCTTTCAATGGTCATGATTTGTGTCCTATTCGCATGTCTACTTTCGCTTTCGAAAAAAAAGCACAAATGCAATACAGTGTCAGGAAAATTAGGGGCTCAGCCCCCCTCAATCGTAGCTATTCGTCTCTTTCCACGACCGGACAAAGGACTCTTAAATGCCTTTCGTCGCCATTTTTTATAAGATCCACCTCAGTCCAGCGCAATGGGAGTACAAGAAGAAACTGAGTTGGAAACTACTGTAGGGAAAGATAACTTTGAATTGTTGTTGCTTTGCGCCTCCGTGTTATAGTATTTGGGGAAAGCGATGTTTTTAAATAAATTCGATACGCAACAAATCATACAATTTCAGACTTAATAGATGATTTGTGTTATAAATCACCATCCAACAAACTAACAAAAAATGACTTTCAATGGAACTATTTGTTCGTATCAGCTCCAAACGTGCGCCATCAATTCGCTTGGTAACACTCGGCTTAATCCGTAAAGGCCTATATGAAATCGTACACCTCCCATTCCGATTGTCATTCCTCCGCCATCCGTAACTTTCTCGCATGTCGGGTCTCGAGAGCCATACGAGTCCTCTGTCCGGTCACGGAAAGACACGAGTAGCTACGATTGACCCCCCCCCCCTCCACACCCTAGGCCCCTCCACACCCTAGGCCCCTCTCAGCCCGTGATAAGGTTCGTATTTATTTACCTCTGGAGGAAATGCGTAGCAGAACAGTAGATTAATGACATGTGTGCTCTGTAAATGCCAATGCTTTATCAGAATAGGCAGTCGTGCTGTATACGGAGGGCTAGATAACCAGGAAAATACTTTTTCGTTAAAACCTTTTGGTGATAACATTCCTTACGGACATAAACAAATTAGTGAATTTGTTTCCACAAAATGAATTAATATCACCAGCGTCACTTGGGGGTGCCTGGTCACAACATCAGGAAAAGTGACACCAAAAGGACGGTCTCTGAACTTTTGATGAAATAAAAGTATAATTTCGAGTGGAACTTTTATTTCTTTTCCTTCGTGATTTTTCAAAAATTATTCAGGCTCTTTGATGGGGTCCAGTGGTTAACGACGATATTTATTACATCACCAGCTCAGATTTGATGGTTATTTTACTGGATAGTTTGGTAGACAACACTTGTTAAACAAATTGATCAGCTGCGATGACACTTACTTGGTTCAAATACCTATCATAAAGTTGGATACGTGCCCCCGAACACTAAATAGGTCTGGTGCTATTGATGTGAAATGAATAACATAAACTGTAAACCATACATTGTAAAAGTGTATGCCTAATTGAATAACGCTGTATTCTCTTAATCCCGGCCAATGCAACTGCTTATACATGTATAAATAGTCAGTCGCATTCCCAACCTTCGTCTGAGAGTTTACTGAAGAATGTGCTTTCCGAAAGCATTTGTTTGCAAGTGTAATGTTTCCGAAGAAATGCGAATATTATCAAGATTCTGTCGGAAAGATCGGAATGCATTATATTTTTCTAATTTCTTTCATGGAGGTCATACAATAGAAAAGACCATTCGCGAGACTGAATGAACACGAACACGTAAGCTACACTGTTTTCTATATGACAGATGATAGCCATATGTTGAAAATATTCAAATCAAAGTGAGTGTGCGTAATTAAGTAGATCTGGTTACGAATTTTAACTACCACATCCATCACAAAACTGAAAGGACTTTTTTAAACACCAGAAGATAATATAGAGCACCTAGCTCCTCTTCGTTGAGCCAAAAAAAATGAACCAGCTTATCGACGAATTCTTATCTAATCATTGGGAATATATTTCTCCGCCTAACCGACTTAACTGATACACATAAAAAAAACCAGCTGTGTACAGATACATAATTACAAGATTGTATCTCCTTCTCTGAAGTGTCTGTCACTTGCACTGATAACATGAGCAGTTTTCTACGTTACGTTTATCATATGTACAACCTATATCACTGATATTACAGTTCATCAAGTAGAATAGGTGGCAACGGATACATAACTTTTTTAGGCTGTCGTCATGTTGTCGGGAAATTTGATTAAAATCTTGTTAGTTATTGTATAACTGTTCTTCAGGGTTTCTCTCTTTCAATACGCCTTGCTACGATGAACGGTTATAAATGTTAATATTACCCAGCAGGGCGCTGGAAAACCACTCGTCCGCCCGTCCGTTACCAGTAAAATTTAGATTTGGGCGAGTGATGCCACATTACCACTCGGCCGGTGGTCGAGTACATTTTGTTTTAATCAAAAGTAAAAATTGTGAGATGTTTGTAATTATTCACCATTTTAAATCATAAATAAATACAGTTATTAAGAGTAATCACAATCAACGTTTTCCGAAACAATTATATATGTATACTGACGTCCAAAAGAAAGTATGCCAAGATTTTGAGAGACTACTGAATACATTCACAAATGCGTTGGATATACAAGAGATATCCTTTCAAGACTAGGAAGTGTTATCAATAAGATGATGTCAATCAAATTATACTCACCGAAATCCAAACATCCGTTTGATCGACTATGGAACAAAGACGTAAGGGAAAATAATTGAAATCATTTGGTATACTTTTCTTTGGACGTCAGTATATTAGTGTAGTACATTTAGTTGTTCTTAGTGGAGTACATACAGTTGTTCTTTGTGCTACAATACAAGCCTTCAAACACCCTTTAGTCAATGTATCCACCTCGAACAATACTTGTTAATCAGGACTATTAATACTGGCAAAATTAAAATCAGGCTGTAACATGGTGATCAAACATTTGCATGGAATGATTTTCCTGACTCCCTGATGTATTGAAAATAAAACAGTTTCACCAAGCTTAATATTCGATGAGAGAAAACCTACATATGAATCGTCCATTGTTTAGCTCTCAGATAACACAAGAAAGTATCAACACACAAAAGCGAAGACAGGTAAGTCAAAGGAAAGTCTTTTGTGACAGCTGGATGTTTGGTAATAAATATAATAAAGTACATGTATATACTCGGTGTATGAAGGGTGAAACGAATTATCAAATTAAAAACTTGCAATTAAACGAAATAACAATTTTAGATATGAATGTAAAAAATTGCATTGCCATTAGTGTTGTTGAAGTATTACTTGAAACCATGATTGCGTTGCCTCTCCAAAGTTTCCATGCGAAGTAAAAGTGGGTGTGATAGAAAGATACACTAAAAACTCTGAAATGTTAAATTAGCAGTGTTTACTGTGTGGCAGATCACATTAAAACAGCGAGCACTTGCATGTAAATACTCCATCTTGTCTTAAATCATTTGTTCAATGGCTTCTATGAGAGAAGTCAAGAAGCGCATTTAGTATGTTGGAACTGGGATATTTTTCACTTGCAAAAGAACGTTCGATACATCGCCCATAGTATTGTCTCGTGAAGTAGATCAGACCCTCTTATCTAGTTTGCCTTTCTAATTACACGGATGCCAAACAAGATAGCTCCGATATTTTAGACAGATTTCAACTAAATGGTATTGGCTTTTCAAACACTCAGGAACACTGGCGCGTAATTGGGCGAGAATATTATCTAATTGACTTGGCGTGGCTAAGAGACCTAAGTGCTTGCTATCACTGTGAGAATGCCACTTCACTACAGAGCAACCTTAGCACATGTGGTGGCTCCCACACTTCAAGAAGGACCGGGGGTCGATTCTCCCAGTTCTTGGCTCCTCTGCGGGAAGCCCATGGGTCTCCAATCGATGGCTGCAGACACTGATATCATTGTTGGACGGGTAACGGGGCTGGAAGGGGCGGAGCTGACGTCATGAATAGTTCTTACAGTTACAAACGGAAAGAAAACTGTAGTGCACCAGAAAACAAAGATACAGGAAACAATCAAGCTTATCGCAAAATAGACGACCAGTCACACGAGTTAACGATTGCTTTGTCACCTGGATGAAGTTGTCAACTTCAGTAAAAGTAATTAAATACACACCTATTGAAAACCATTTGGGTTTAGTTTCAATGATCTTTTTCCGTATAATGCATACACTTTTGTACATATTTGTATGATTTTAAAACATTGATATTATCAAAGGAGTAATACATTGGGAGCCATGTGAGAATCAGTAGACTGGAAATCAAAACCATTTTAATTAAAATCAAAATTAGTTTAATTAAAATAAAAATTAATTTGAATTTCAATAATTATTTGAAGATTCAGCAGAAGTTCTGCTCGCATTCCGTGTAAATGTTTGCTGAAATTAAACTTTATTAAGTTCTATAGTGCAGCTAAACTTCGTGTATTCAATAAAGATTTCTTGCGAACTAAATCTCCATAGCTTTTCCCAAATCACATAACTCCCTTAATGGAGTGTAAACTGTGATAAACTGCCGATAGACGCACAATTGCCCTCTTGTGCATTAATTCTGAATTAATTGTGTGCTAGCTTGTTGTGTCTCCCTCGAGGGTATCAGTTTACCCTATCTGCTTGAAAACATAGGGGCACGGGACTCCAGGGAAATCACCCCTTACGCGGCGGGCCTATCGCCTGTCCTTCGTCCAATAAATGAAATTATATCGTGCATAGCTCATCATCACTGGTGGCGGATCTGGCTTCAGCAGAGGATTGTAGAGGATTGTAGGGGCTGATGTGTTTTTCTCACACACTCCGTTGTGAAATAAATAATAAATTGTCAAGTTTATGGTTAATTACATTGATGTATATACATGAAATACTCTTATTGTCCATATGGTAATGGGTATTTGTATGGATGACTTCAGCTGGTTCCGTGTTACGATATCTTTGAGAAACAATAAGAAAGGATGTGAGATGTGATGCGATTATAGAGAAACAACAGAATAGATACGACGGGGTATTCACAATGGATGTAGTACCTCCTCGTCTTTTTGAAAGTTATATTTTAGATTGTCTTATAAAAGTGAATGTCATTTTTGAGAGAGGTAAAGAATGAATTTTTTTGAGGCTTTGAAATTCTGTAATACAAGGTGTAACATTGCTGAACAATTCTCATGAAGTTCTGTACTCAAAGCTGCGTCATTGCTGAATTATAATGTCTATAAACTGGTCGTAAGAAAACGAGCATTAAGACATAAGTGTCAAGACAGTGAATGCTTTTGAAGATGAAATAAGAGAATTTGTTTTCCTATTTACTGAATCAGTTCTGCAACCTAATCAAGTTATTTTACCCAAAATGTGTCAAGTTTAAAACCATGTCTAACAACCATACTCCTAAAGGTACTCCCATGAATTTGGCATTCATACATTCGGAACTTTATAACTGATTTCATAACTTTCTTCCTGGATTGTAACAAAACGAGAAAACACAAAACGAGGATGTGTAGACCTTGTAGATATCCAGTGAGGTCTTGCGGTTGTTATAGTAACACAGAAAAGTTTGCTTGCGGTTTTCGTTATTTGTTTGAAAGAAATCCTTCACAATAAGATGCACCACAGATGAGAAAGCTGACGCGAAGTTCAAGAATTAATGCATTTGTTTTATATTCCAGTAAGATGAAAAGTCCAATTACTGCCGCCATTCCAAAACCTAGCGCTGGGATGAGAAATGATTTATGTAAATATGCGAGTATTAAATTCGCTGCTGTAGATTTAAATGTTTACAAAAAGTTATGTGATTGATTTCTAGTTAATAAAGCAATTTGTATGCAGGAATTCGATCGAACGGTTAAAACATTTAATGAAAGAAAATTGGCTGATAGACATCCTGCTGAACGAAAATATGATTTGTAAATATTATATGAACAGTAATCAATGAAAAATAATATTTCTGAATGTTCTTCCTTGGACGATGGGCTCTTTAATGAGAAACGACTTGTGACTTTGAAGGGGAAATACTAAAAGCGGAAAGGTTAACGAAACGAAACAACCGTGATGTGATCATTTCTTAAGATGTATCTTTTGTGTATAGAGGCTAGAGTTAATATTTAATCCGTTTCCACGCAGCGCGTGGCGTCACTTGTTGGATTAATGACCTTACAAGCAGAGGAACAGGATAACAGTGAAATTCTATTGAATATCTGTTGTACCTCGTAAATATTTAACTCCAGCCTATGTTGGGGCGCGCTGTGAGCTGAATGCTTGCGGATTGCTGCAGACAGAATATTTAATTTGATGTTTGATCACAGTAGATACCTTGGTGATTAAGATCTTAATTGGCACCTGGTTTCCCTGGAGACATCAAAGGGACCGCTGCTTCTTGCCTTGTTAACAAGACAGGTGAAGAAGCTTATGATTTTATTATGATGGGGGGAACCCGCGCGTCGTCTTCAAGATTGTCTTGCCTGAAATATGTTCTCCTCTTGTTAGTTCAAATTTCAATTGTTGCTTTATTGTTTTATAGATTAAAGTATCAAACGTGAACTGGCTGAATGGAATATATGTTTGACAGACTGAACTAATTTCATTCATTAAAATTGCAATCATTTCAACGTGAAAATACGTCACGTAATGATGGTGAATAGTTATGATATAATAATTATAATTCTTTAATTGCAACTTGTTGAAAAAACATCATGGGTGTATTAAAAACAATATTGAAATCTTCACGAGAACTAAATTGTTAGGTGGTACTGCACGGACATTCTTCAAATGACAAGAAAGAGGAAACGAATTAATACTCGTCATTGGGTTAATATATTGTGATCAATGGTTTGTGAACAATATAAATAAATTTAATGAAGCTGTGAATATGCATAGAGGTAATATAAAAGGAAATTATTTTGCATGACGAACTCTTACTAGTGTTGTTTGCTCAAAGTTTCGTGTGAATCGGTGTCATGGGAATGCTTAAAACGAAATTGTAAATAGTCACCAGTTCATAGCAAATTTATTTTTAAAGAAAACGAAGTTGTAAAGACGTGAACCGCAAAATTCAATGTACACCCTTTGGGTTAATTTTCCTTAAGTTGTATCCGTCACAAAAACAATCGCACTAAAAATTTACAATTTTATAACTGAAACCAAACATGAATCATTTACACACTTTGCTTGTAAGTGCCTTTTTTATAAATAAAACCACAAAGCGTTTTAAGAGGAGTTGTTTCAGTGTGACTAATGAAGCCTGTTGTCTGGAGGAATTGATTCACTTTGAACGCACGTGCGCACGCTTTGTGTTGGCTTTATATGAGACTGGGTAGGTCACACGAGTAACAAAACGCACGTATAGTGATAAAATAGAGGATTTCCAACCTGTCACGGTCTATAGATACCGAACCAAATAACAATCTTATTAATCCAACAAGACAGTATACAACATCCTTTCATGAGCGTTAATAACGGAAGTTTCTACAACGCATGACAAAAGTAACAAAATGAGAGTTGGTGAGAACCCGCGAGATGTCGGAGTTAATTTAGTGGAAACCGGATGTAGAGTACTTTTAATCTTTATGAAAGAATTGCTTGGTTTAGTGTGAAAAGTCATGGTACACGAAAATTAAATTATTTGCGTACCTTGCAATATCTGAAGTATTCATTGAAGGGTGACTACGTGTGAATGATTTCAAATACAATGCCATCACACATATTCAGCTATTTAGAAAACAATGCAGAGAACTTTTAGCAAGGATATTCTAATAAATCCATTTGTGAACTCAGTGGTCAAGCTATTGGATACACAAAATTAGACAAAAACGGTCACGTTGAACAAGTGTGCTCTCAATTTAATGTCGCCATAATTATTAGTATGACTGTAAGTGTTTATGTATTTCAGTGCATACACCTTGGGGTCGGGATATATGGCTGTTCCAAAACATTTTGTGTTTAATATGTAATATGTAGACATTTAAACGCGTGTTGATGCACAATATCAGCCATTTACGAAAATTAACTTGCTGGTAAAAACAAGTTATTTATTGAAATGCTTGCTTTTTTGTTTGATCGTGTTGAGGTTTTCTTGATAAAGCTAATCTTACTATAGGCAGCTCGAAATAGTTCGGATAAAATGACAGCATCCGGACACTCAGATGTACATGAATAAACCGTATAATTATGATACCTGTATGTAATATAGGATTTTATACCAGCTTTATTTGACGTGTAGCCTCTTCCTATAGAATCATGGCATCCAGAAAATAGTTAGTCTAAGAAATTTTATTCAATGATTCCTGGTAAAACTAAGACGCGAAGTTTGTTTTAATTACACAATATATATTTAGCTCGTGTCATGCCATCAGCAGATGAAGTGAATGACTCCGACATTTTTTTGTTGAATGTACATTAAAAACAGCAGACGTTTGTTTCAGATTTAATAAACTAGAGTTCCGTAGATCCTTGTTCTACTCGCTTTTGCCTTCAGTCGGGATTTTCTTTAAAACTATGGGCAGAAGTAGCTGTTGAAGCAATCTAATATTATCTCGTGGGCTTCTTCTTTTCCTACCTGCAGTCTTCTGTTATCAGTTTCCATGATGACGTAGACAAGTAATAGTTGAATGGTTTGAGATCGAATAAATAAGCTCTGTAGTCTTGAACCAATAGTTGTCTCTCTATAGTCATATTTTCTCTTTAAAAGATACTGAGTACTTTTTCTCTGGCCTTTGCGATTAGTTAGGCATGTCCCAGCCATTCGGAATGTGGGATAATGTTCATGAAACTTCTAATTTAATTGAAAAGTTCAGAAAGGAAACACGACCGATATGTAAATATAATTTAACATTGTTTAATATGTTTATTTGGAAACGAACACGCACCTTTCCAACAGAAAATAACTCGCGAATATTTACTATAAGTTCAGAGTACATTTATGACAGATGAAGCCTTACTTCTATTTGCTCGCTGTAAAGATTTACGCATTCATAATAACGATTGCTGGCTTAGTAGAATAAACATTTATTTTCTGACCGATTATTTCAATACACAACAAATACAGATTTACGTTACCTTGTCATGGAAAATGCCTTTTAACAGTAAAACCACGTTATTATTACCTTCATAACCACAGTGGTCTGTCTACCAAGCTGCACTAATTAGTCCAAAGGGTTAGCATCATGTTCCAGTCGTCATCAATAACAATAAAGATGGAAATAATTTAATCAATTTTATTGTCAGTCTCTGATCTGTCGTGCATGGTTACCAGGTGTTACTTTGAAGTTGCCGCTGTCGTCTTGCACCTGTGCGCTGGCTTGCATCTCGTGGTTAACGGGGCAAAGGGCGTACGGCAGTCATAACTGAATCAGCTAAAGTTGCGGTTCAGGTGGCAGATAGGATGAATATTCTTCTGTGTTTTAAAGTCTCCTTTTCAGTTTAATAAAGCTCGGGAATAGTCACTTTATTGCAGGAGGGAACTGATGCGGTGAAACCTGCGAGCTATTGTAAGAACGCAAATCCAGCCGTTAAGTATTCGTCATTACATTCATGATCACAATTACCACTGGCGTGGCAAAATTGTCTTTTTACAGGTGATTACTTGACGTATTATATATTACATCTGATCGGTCACAGCATGATCTGACGTACCCAGGTCAGAAACCGGGGGGGGGGGGGGGGGCCAGGGGGGCATAGGCCCCTCCCCTCTTTCGCTCGCCATTTAAAAATGTTTTGTAATGTTAGCAGCACAATATGATGAAAACTCGTGAAATGGGCTCTGAATTAAGCATTTTGTACGTCGATGTTTTACAATTGTCCGGGGCAGCATGTACCTATAAGATTGTATTCTTCGTGAACTATGTTGTGCTCCACCCCATCTTTACACACATCCTGGTTTCTTCCCTGGTACCAATGGCTAAACACGCATGTATTGCTTCTCTAGCATCTTTAATGCCAATAACTGACGATTCAAAGGTTTAGAATTAGACTTTTTAATATCATTGAACGTATACAATGTAGTGTTACAACAAAAAGGCCTCTTCCAGTCTTCCCCACATTGGCTTGTTAAAAGACAGTTACGGACTTGTTAAACAGACACAAGTAATTAATTCATATTCTAATTTTTATTGGGATTGAGACAAACATGAAGCACAGTAAATAAATGGAATAAATGAAAACCTCTTTATTTTCTGAAAATATTAAATCTTGATATAGTGCTTGATTTTATTACAAACGTTTTATATAAAACCTGAGATCAGACAGAGAACACAATATCAGTACAAAGCCAAACGAAATGAAGTACACACATGTTACTGAGATGACAAACAGACAGTCAGACAGACAGAGTTATACTAGTATATATAATTATACAACCAATAAATGAGAGACAATTTAAACAAGAGTAATGTGCAGTAAAATGAATATGTGTACATATGCACATAATTAATAATTGTATGTAACTTATTTCCGCATATGTTAGTTTCTGCAAATGTTGGAGTTTCTTTTCAGTAAAATTACAGTAATCAATCGTAAACCCTTGTAAACATATTGTACAAAATAAAATTATCAACAGTTAAAATTGAAACAGAGCCAATATCTTCTATGAATTGTGATTTTTACATACGTTTGCCTTACCCAAAATGTCCATCTCGTGTCATTAAAAGTTCCATAGCGTAAAAGATATTATTTTCGTTGTCAAATACATTGTGATTGTGATAATTACCTTCGTTGCTCTCGTAGACAATTCTTATTGAAATTTTGATAAACAGAAAAGCCCAGTTATCTAGGTAATACCAATTCATTAAGAATGAATTAAATGGAGTTAACTACAGCTGGGCAGTGGCCTTTAATACAAAACAAATGCATCCCCCCCACTTTAAAATGTGTTTCATTATTATTATTTCTGTTATCCCCCCTCTTTTGATTGCCATCATAAAACGCTGGTGAATATATTCATTGCAAAAATTCTAACTTTCGAGTTTTTATAAAGATAAAGTCATAATATAACGGTACTACACACTTTGTGTAATGAATTCATTATTCTTGTCTAGAGATATCTGAATATTGTCTATCACAAACAACAATAGTTTCATCGGTCATTTCTGCTTTATAATAGGCTGTGTAATAAAGACGGATTTATTCGGTGCTGAACACGAGACAGTGCGTGGTTAAAGGCTAAGGGCGATAACTCATTATCACAATAATCGGTAGGACATATGGTTTCACAGTTTTATAACTGGCTTTAACATCCCATAGATGCTCGCCGCCACAATATCAATCATATCAGTTCATCGGTGGTAAAACTATCGAATCTCATTAATAACGACACGGGCCAGCGAGCGAGGCAGAATCTGTCGAGGAACAAATTGAGCGTGCCCCGAACAGAGCAGAAGCTGTGCGCGGATATCTGAGTCACGTGACTGAGTTAGGCCGAACTTTTAAATTTCAACCATAACCGAGGTGAGGGGGTGGGGGCGTTGGACTCGGGCAAAACGATCAGGTTTCGGACAACAACAGAATAGACATTTATTGTGTTTTTTGGTTGTACTTGGGGGGGGGGGTATTTTAGGGCAATAAGTTCAGTGCTTCCCACCCCCAACTCCGAGGCTGCCGATACGCTTATGATTTAAACTGGTTAACAATGCGGGATATAAATGCTGATGAGTTAAATTTATATGCTTGTATACGGGTACCTAATTCCTTAACGGGACATAATCAAATGTTCAGAGCTTGTCTTTCTGTTGATAGAGTAATATAATACCGTGCTGTATTTGTTTCCGGTGCTTTACACTGACATTTCACTGATATTGGGAGCTAATTATGCGCACTGCATTCGTATACGTACAAAAAAACATGGAACCGGCTAAAACGGTGATACGCCAAACGATGACATGCGATTGGACGAAACGGTCACAATTAGACAAAACGGGGAAAGATA
>JAUELE010230889.1:0-12090 GCA_031471655.1 Diodora aspera | reverse complement strand
TCGACAGCTGCAGAATCTAGTCTGGAACCACCGAAATCTAACGTTTTCGATTGCTCGCTGAGGGTAACCTTCAGCTTAAAATAAAGTGGATCTTCTTGTCCAGTTTTCTTTGTAGTATTTGGAGGGAAACTACCTTTGGACCACTTTATGGTCGAAATACAGATCACAGAAAATAGTTCCGGCAGAGCGGGCCGTAGTTTAACTGAATTTCGGGATAGTTAAACTACGTCTGGAAACAATGAAGTCATGGTTTAAAATTAATTAATGGATTTATCCTTCCTGTCGTACGTCTTCTTAGAGCCGTTTCATTGCATGACTAAATTCAGAACTCACAGATGTGGTTGTTCATCAGAGTGAATGTCAGTGTTGTATTGGAATCTGGATCTTCAGCCGCAATGGACCCGACTTCAGTTCCAACTTGCGCGTTTTCCAAGATGGAGAAGTCGTAGGGTACATTGAGGAACTTCGGAGGATTGTCATTGACGTCTTCCACAGAAATCCGAACCTGACACGTACTGCAAGTAAATATTCATTTCTTAGTTTCTTCCTTTCTCCAAAATACATATCTTCATGAGACACACAAAGTGTAATTATTTAGTTGAATGGAAATAACACTCGTTATTCATTTTCTCCTGATAATTGATCAATTCATGATATATGTGTAAGTTACTTTTCAAGAGCTATAAAATATTCAAGCAGAACGTTCAAAATATACCGTAACTTTGAGTCCTTTTACTATTAAAACTAATTGTTACACGATGTGATAGCAAAACGTTGCTAAAGCGTTATTCAATATCGTTCAAAACTATCCTGTTAAATATTATTTTCCAACTAGACCATACGGCAGGAGACAAGGACCTCGACCTTTCTCGCTGCGGTGTTTTGGAAATCTCCAAAATGAGGGTAATACAAGTGTTATTCAAAACTGAAATGGCATAGCAATGGTATATCTGTTATGCATCATCGCAAAGACACTAACCGCGATATATGCCATGGATAAACGCACCTGTTTTTACTGGGGTTGCCATCATCTGTGGCTCTGACGTCAAAGACGTAGCTCGTTTTAACTTCATAATCCACAGAGCCAGTGTTCTTGATGTTTCCCTTGCCGTTTGTAGGATTAGGGTCAATTGCAAATGGCTGTAAGGAAACATTGCGCTCACACCTTATTTACTACTTTTACGCTAGAACAACAAACGATATTGTAGTCAGTCAAAAAACATCAAGGTTTAATGTAAAGTGCGTTTACGGGGCGATAAAGTAAAGTAACATCCAGCTTCTACAAATGAGTGAGTGATTTGAGGTTTTACGTGGTTTTCGGCAGTTTTTTAGCCATATCACCACGGTCGAGTTTGGGTCCCCTGTCTCTCCGGGCTGTAAGAGAGGTGACCGGGTGAGACTCGAACCACAACCGCCAAGGCTGGCAGATTGCTGGACCGAAGTCAGAAAACTGAAATGTCATTCTTATGAAATTAATGTCAGTGCAAATCTGCAAAGTTATTGCATTGCGGATCATATATTATTGGCGGCCTTTTCACTTACAAATATCATATTTACATGCATGCAGTAATCTTCAATGATAAAAATAAGAACATAACAGGCGATTGATGTTGTTTATGATATTAAAAATAGAAGTAAAATTGTTAAAACTGGGAGACATCTGTCTAATGTAATTTCGGTACGATTAAGTTATGCTAATTAAACAAATGCTTGAGATCGGTGGTCAATATTGAAAGACTTCACATTAAGTCCACGTACTCCGTTAAATGGTTGGACGATGGAGAACTGAAATTTGCCATTTTGACCAGAATCTTTGTCCTTGGCTTCAATGGTGCATCCAAAGGTTGAGGAGGTGGTGCTTTCTTTCAACGTGCACTCATAAACAGCTGTAAAACAAACCCAGTGAAACACAATTGAATGTACCGTTGTCTTAGAATAAATACAGCGAATCATATAAAGTTCGTGAACACAAACAGTTAATGAAGTCGTAATAAACCACACTAATTATAAGCCACTCTAGAAACGTACATTGAATATGCTGTTTTATCAAAGCACATACAGAAAAGCTTTCGAGAGCTTAGCAACCAAACAACATTCAATGACCGAATATTCTGGGGTTTTTTTTACCGTATTATTGGATTTCCTTAAACAGATTCAATAGCTTTTTGTCACTCAAAGAAACAAAATGCAAAACACATATTTGTTAACACGTCTGGTTATCTGCGGCATAATACCGTGATACATTATGCATTGGGTAATGAGAAACAATTAGATAGGTTAACCTTGAGTGAATGTTGGCGCATTATCATTGACATCAGCAACTGTAATAGTGACGACGGCAGTGTCCATCTTATCGGCGGCTCCTAAGTTGCTTGCTGTCACCTGCAGATGAAAGTGTCATTTAGCTCAGAACCATGTCTATAATTGCATGAAGTCAGCTGACAGTCATCTGTCGTATCAACATTTGCCTTTCTCAACAAAAATACCCGCTCCTTCCAAACAAAACGAGACCGCTCTTGCATTTGATTTGGCATTGAGCAATCTTTTTGGCACAAAGATAAATGGGTTTTACAGTTTGAAGACTTTCTTCACAAGCAGGATTTAAACCGGATATCCGTATTTCCAACGCTAATGGCGCAGAAACGTGGCTAAGTTCATGCTAGTGGTATCTGCTAGGTGGTATCAACAATACCGATTCGCTGCCGCATGGATAAGGCGCAACATAAGCGTACAGATTATTATTGTTAATGACTTGAGCAACAATAGCTCAGTCATAGGATAGCGGATAGGACAGAGAATCAGTGTTTCCAAATCACAAACCTCGTACATAAAATTGTCTTAAGTGATATTACTTTTTCAGTTTAAACAAATGACAATGCATTGTAGTGCATGCATTTTCGTAATGTGAAAACAAATACCGCAACAGTACTCACAGTGAAATTGAATATTCTCTGATTATTTGGAGGATCATAGTCCACGTCATTGAAAATGTAGATGTTGCCTGTGCTCTGGGAGATGTAGACGTTGTTGAACGGGTTGTTGACAATATCGTACTGTATGCGGTTGTTGTCACTGTCCGTGTCGTTATCAGTAGCAAATAATCTGTAAAACAAAAATCAACATTCACAACTACATGTAGATATAAAACATAAATACTTGACTATTATGCATTTGTTTAGTAATTAACTACCGGATTTGTACATTCAGTTCTATCTTTTTAAATTTGTGACAAATTTGAACATTATAAGAAAACATTTCCGTCAATTGCAAGGATTCGACTAATTTGGTGAAGTCATGGAGAATTGGAAAGCAGGATTTCAGGGAACTTTGCATTATTGTCAATGGCCAACAGATAAACTCAGCTTTCTGTTTGACTTTAAGTTTGGCATTACAACTGGATCACACACGATTCACTGCAACACTGCTAGGAATCACAGATAGCACACCTGTTTGCTGTCATCAATTATATCTCACTGCAAGTAATATGGGTCAGGGTCAGGGTGCATCCGGGGAGTGACGTAGTGTCACTTAGATAGAAAAGGGCCTTAGTAACCCAATGCTTGTCATACAAGGCGACTAACATGGGGATCTTTTGCTTTCACTTTACTTTATATCGATCCCGTTTACGATATGTGGTTTCGCTCGATGTGCACCTTGCACATCACGTTGCGTTATGGTTGAAATATTGCCCTTGCAACGTAGCATTTCAATTCAACGCAGTACTGCAGCCTGCACCCCTGCCGAGTGACGCTGTTTCGTGAAACGTAAATGAGCGGTGTCCTCCCAAAACTTCTACATGCCTAAACTTCTACAGCTGAAAACAACAACGTGTATAGTCCAGTGCACCACTAATCTCCTGGCCATTACCACTAGGGGAGTGAGTGGAACAGTCCAGTTAATTATTAACTGTAGAAGAGTTGACACTTCTCCAGTATGAACAACTAAGACAATTTTACATTTTATTTCATCTTTCATTTTTTATTTTATTTTTATATACTATAAACAAAACATAAAATAACATATAATATAGTGTATTTTGCACTATTGTTTTAATAAAGACAATATCTCACTCGTCACATTCAGCCCTACAGTTTCAAGTCACTTAACCAAGTTTGAGAAGATGACCAACTGCATCAAGGAACTCGATAGGGGTTTTCTGCCCTCAAGACGTCTTAAGCGATGTTCAGTCTCTTTGTACACTCGCTTCCTGCTGGGTGGGGCAACACCAAAGACTAACTGTGCAATCTTTGTCCTGTCTGCACACTTAATCTTCTTGATGACTTCTACAAATAGGTAGATATTCAGATGGCGATGGGGTAAGGTTCTGTTCAGACAATGGTGGAATCATTCAAGATTGTTGTAAGTGCGGGTGCCGGATGTCTGATGGTGATTCCACAGAGGTATTTGAAATCTAGCATCGTCGTCAACCCAGTTGATGGCCATATAGTCGTTCATGTGTTCAGCTCTCTGAACTTGTAAAGTTGCCTGCATAGCAATCAATCGGAAACGATGGCAGCAAAGTGGCTGGTCTTCTGTAGCTACCTCCTCGTTGTACAGGGGACACATGGACATGGTTTCTTCTCTATCTCTCTTCCTCATGGTACTGATGAATCTTACCGTACTGCTATCTTCAGGTGCATTAATGTGATCAGAGGCATTTCTGATAAAATCACTTACAGTGATGCATCTGCCCTTACAAGTGGAGTCTTTGCAATTCTAGTGAATGCATGTCTGTCTGGCAAAATTCTTGTTATAACGATAGTCATCAGGGAATACCTGCACAGTACCCTTCTGTGACATGACATATTCCACTTTCCTGATACCAGCCATAGTGATAATGTGTTATCATGGTGGACCCTAGTTATATACTACAGTGTGTTCTTACATACACATGAAACCTTTTGATCTTAAACAGTGTATTAATGTGATTTGCTAAACCAGTTAAATCATTGTAAGTGATGTTATTCTTATTATTATAAACTTATTTATTCCAAATAAGTTCCCAAAGTATCCTCCCTAAGCTTCCTAAAACAATCTGGCAAAAACGCAAATGAGTCTACTCATTATAATCTTTTGTTTCTACCATGGCGCTTGATAGGATTTTAATCCCCTGTATGACTATACCATTATAACAATTGGTAAACTCAATCAGCCATGAACTCTCTGTAGATGTTTTGGCATGTAGAAGTTTTGGGAGTGCACCAAATGAGCAGCTAAACCTCATCACTTACCAGAGCGTCGAAATTAACATTCAGTAATTTATACATTCGAGTCGTAAAGGGGTATATAATGCTAAATTTCAGAATCAGTCACGAAAATTATATACAAGCTCTAAAATGATGCTAAGACCTATGTCGACATTGACCCTGCATTTCTCCTTCCATAAAATCTCACCTGAGGACGGGATTGTTTACACGTCCTTCATTTATGGTTGTGTTGTAAAGGCTCTGGTTGAAACGTGGTCTGTTGTTGTTCACATCCTGGTAAAAACGATATCTACCAATGAATTTACAAACACCATTTTGTCTTCTAGTTGATGCTCGGAGCATGCAATATGTTTCACAAAACTTAACTGCCTGCTTGCAACGATGTCGTATCAGTTATCATATTTCGTTTTCTGCTATTGCAATTCTTCATCAATAAGTGCATGTAGATGTTGATAGAATGATACTAATGTACAAGAACGATAACTTTGCAACATTTCTTTGGAATCAGGTAAAAGTGAATTACATAATGTGCGACGAAATGTGTTTCATTGTGAAGAGTAATTATAGAAATATACATCAACAAAAAGTTACATGCCCTTTAAACAGTTGTAACTAAATGTTAATTTCTTTGCAGGCACATGTATCTCAAAGTGAAATGACAAGGTACATCGATCGTGCAAAGTGTTAATTAATGACTATACAAGAGATTAAAATGTTTGGAAATTGTTAAGCGAAATAGATAAAATGTATTTTAAATGTATACAGCAGACAGTAAATATGATTGTATGAAGAAAATTGCGTAATCAAAGATGAAATGTTCATTATAGGGACTGAGTCGAAATAATGTGTAAGTATTTGAAATTGTGTAGAGAAACGGAAAACTTGCATCGGTATTATGTTTTTATAATGTTTTTCAATTTAATGCTGAGGAATATTGTTTGTTAAAATATAAACAAAATTGCATTTCATACATTCTGCAGATAGAAGTGTTCATGAAGGAAGTTGAGTAGAGTAATATATGACATAACCTGGCCGTTTACATGAAAGGGATCGAGTAAAGAAATACATAAAAAGTATGTTTACATGTATGCGGCAAGCCATCAAATGACGCAAAGGAAATTATGTGTAGACAAATAGATAAAACGGACAATATGCTACCAAGACTCATAACTGTTTATATGCAGTGAAGCAAAGCAACACTTAATTATCTTGCAAAAATCAAATGATGGACATTTTGGTAGAGAAGTTCACGCAATGTATACATACTGCTACTCGGATCACTACTTGTAAAGTGCCATTCCTGCATGAACATGTTGAAACGTAGGTTTGTACGTTATAGGCAGTCACCGTCAAGTTGTACGAGCCGACTGCCAATGGATTGGGTGCCACAACTGTACCGTTATCGGACACTTCAAACACTGACGAGCCGCCGGACTTGATGTACTTTGTTTCAGCATTCGGTCCCACGTCTGAATCATGTGCCTAGAAAATATTAATCGGTTTCAGAATTAAGACATATCTTCTCAGTGTAGTCTCTTCGTTGGTGTTCCGACAGAGGTGGCGGACTAATTCCTCCCCTTGAGTCTTAACGTTCCATGATCAAATAAAGCTGGAGCGATCTGGTCATATTCTTGCCACAAAGATATCGTCACACATTTAGCATAAGTAACGAATGAGCAAATTCAGATTTTTCTCAGAACTGTTTAGAGTTTTAACAACTCCTTAAAGATTAAACAAAATCAAGGAAAATCCACATTCGTCAGTTTAAAATATCAAAAACTATTTATAGAACAGTCCGCTTATCATAAACTATTTATAAAACGATCCACTTACTTCAGGAAATGATGGAGGGCGAGTATTCAAGTTGATTTAAAATAAAATACGAAAAACGCAAAATGTGCTTTTTCGTAACTTCGTAAAATAGTGACCATTATGGTGATGTGGTACCCTACATGTTAACGGCATCGCCCATGTTTCGTCAGTACCGACCATAGCTCCCAGGTTTCACAGCATCAAACCTTCCAGCTTCCACCTGTTCAAGAGTTTCATAAGTGACTGGAAAACTTATGAACGGGACCTGTGACCAATAATCTGACCGTGCCAGAAACAAGCAATGCAACAAAGCGCACGTAAAATACATCCGACAGACCATCTACATAGTAGAAATGAAGTAATGGGACTACACCAACGGGTGTGGATAAAAACACTGCTGAACCCAGGCTCCTGATAAAATCATATGAGGATATAAAAATTATGTATTCTTAAATATAATAAGTTGTATATGCAAGGCAATGCTGTGTGACCAGTGGCGAATTAACTAAGGACCAGGGCGCCGGACCCCTAGGCTATATCCTGACCTGGTCCTACTGCCACATGGCTATCAATCCTTGAATAGATATGAAAATAAGATATAAACTGTCGGGCAAAAGAAACGATACCAAATGATTTCAGTTATTTTCCTTTCCGCCTTTCCGCAATAGCTGATCAAACGGATGCTAGGATTTCAACGAGTGTAATTTGATTGACATCATATCGTTGATAACACTTCCTAATCTTGAAGGGATATTTCTTGCATATCCAACGCAATTGTGAATGTATTAAGTAGTCTCTAAACATCTTGGTATCGTTTCGTTTGCCCGGCAGTGTATAATGTACACATGTAATGAAACATCATCCAAAACTACACACATTATACACTCAATTAAACCCTTTCTATTTTGCTCTCAGGCCCCAATTTCTTCCAGGCGCCGAGGCGTTAGCCTGTTCAGCCTCATGGTAAATCCGCCACTTGTGTGACTTGCCTCGGCCTTGAAAACAAGTCCTGAATGTCCCTCGGGAAAAGTCCGTTCCAGACTACTCGGTAGAAATGTCGGTGCATGGTCGTTCACATCCTCCACGTTAATTGTGATATTGGTGGTCGCTGTGAGCTGTGGTGTCCCATTGTCTTTTGCGCTGATGAGGATATCGTAACGTTGCTGTACGTTGTAGTCCAAATGGTTGGTCGTGGTTATAATGCCTGACGTTGAGTTAATCGCGAAAGGAGGGGCAGTTGAACTGAAAATAATAATTGCACAGAAGGATTTTCTGTAAAACGATGTGTTTAACATTATGATCCTTGAAGTATACTGAGTTGTATGAATAAGTTTGGTTGATAAGATTTAAAGATTATAGAAATGTTGCAAGTGTAAATACCATCGTGATAAAGAGGTACCCGCACATATGGCTAAAATTTCAAATTATAACAAACGAATATTATGAACAATTGCATATTGGCAGTAGCGTGAAACCTAATTTTGTGGATGAAAGTAATAAATAGCTTACCTTTCCCAAAATAGTGAAAAGGTTATGTCTTTATTGCTTCCAAGGTCAAGATCATAAGCCTAAAACAAAGTAACAGTTACCAGTGTATTACACAGAACATGTTAGTTCAAGTTCCATTCCTCCGGCCAAACTGTGGATATCTCTTTTAGATTAAACATCTGTATCCATATAAATTAGATAATTCCAGTTGAACATTTGGTTTCATCCTATCAAATTTACGTTTTTGTTTTCTGTACCCTCCGAGTTAAAGTTCGATACATGTTCCCGAACGCTGAAATATGTCTGGTGCTATATGTGTGAAAGAAATAGCATAAACTGTAAATCATACACTGTAAGCTAGTGCATACCTCATTAAATAACGCCATATTCCGTTTGTCCCCGTTGATGTAGACGGATTTATTTTCTACTTTCAAATAGCCAGCCTCATTCCGAACCTTTCTCTGAGGGTTTACCGAAGAATATTCCGTCGATTTCTAAGTGCTTTCCGAATATGAGCCGAATGAATTTATTTGCAAGTGAAATGTTCCAAAGGTTTACGAATATTTTCATGATTCTGTCAGAAAGTGCTCTCTGATAAGTCTGTCTCCGGGGTTTACCAAACAGAGGACATTTCGTCTCACAGGAGACATATTGTCTATGACTCTCTATTTCCATACGTGTAGTACAGCCGTACAGATCTATCGTATTGGTCCATCGGCTTTCTTACTTTCGTTACTTTCGTTACTTTTCTTAAAGCCGCCACTGGATCTATGAGTACTTAAAGTTTGATACGTATTCAAATGCAATGTTTTCGTTTTGGAAAACAAGATTAAGAACGATAAATATACGTTATGATGTTACTATTTCACCTCGTCAAAGACATCGATCAGAGATGAACACCCCAGGTCATGAAGTCCCATAAACATGCGTTCAAACTTTCCGATTGAACCCGAAACATGTTCGTACCCCGACGGAAACACGAATCCACTTGGACCATACTCGAACAGCGTTCGGAAATTGTCAGTTAAAACAGTAAATGCGGCCATTTGGAAGTAGGAGATAAACCCATCTGCACGTGCAGGAACGAAAGGTAGTAAAACGTTCTTTAATGAGGCACATATGTTTACATTGCATAATTTACAACTGATGTTATTTATTTCACACTAATATCATCAGACTTCCGGAACACGTATTAAACTGCATTTATGCATCTATTGTGTATATCATTGTTTCATGGCTTTCCAACATCGGAATGCAGGACATGATGACTCCGACAACGTCCATCGTATACCCTGGAATCACTCCTATTCACGACGATTGTCTCGAGGCGGGCGTTTTGACCTATCTGTGAAGCTTCCATAGCAAAATCTTGCGTTAAGTCTTGTGGCGCTCGGCTAAGTAAAGACGTTATATGTTTAAATCTATCAAGAGTTACTTCTCGTGCAGTGAATGCCACAACTCATTGGTTGTTTATAACTTAACGACTTGGACTTTCCATACACACAAAGCGACCATGGCGAATAGGAGTACATCCAAGGTATATGACGGACTTTGGCGGAGTCATTATGCCCTGGATTTCGAGGATGGCCATCCAAATGACATGTTCTACGACTAACTCCCTATTAACAATACAGTTATCATTGCCTTTGTTTACGTTCTGTGAACGTTGACAATTATTAATTTTAAAAACTTACATGAACTGTTCCCACAACGTTATCAGGAGCCACGCTCTCCTTTACCGAGAAGTCATAGGACGAATTAAACGTCGGCGGGTTGTCGTTTATATCCAATACTGCGATGTTGACAAGGGCTGTAGATGACTGAAACAACAGTAACAGTGGTCTCTTTATGTTACACATACAACAAAAAAAACCCAACTACAATGAAATAATATGTATGACATTCTTGTTGAAAAGACATGACCAGCAACAGCTGGTGCTATGAATTAAATATATCAGCAAAACATTGATATTCAATTGTACAGTCCAAGTTTCTGCAAGAAAGGAAGACAGTGTCGTAACCTACTTTTATGCTAGATAGAGAAAGAGAGAGAAAGAAAGAAAGAGAGAGAAAGAAAGAAAGAGAAGGAGAGGAGAAAGAGAGAGAAGGAGAGGGAAAGAGAGAGAGAAATCATGGTTTATTATGACCAGTGACATTACAGTTTTTATATATGTGCTTCGTACACTAAAAGGCCGTGTTATACCTAAATATAAGTGAATTGTCATATGCAAAACGCTCTTTCACTTTTCTAGAACCGCGGAGCTTTCGGGCACTTTGCCCCTTCGTCCTCCAGAAACACATCGTCACGAGGTTAGTTACGCCCTTGGGAGACTCTACACGATTAGTATTCTCAGTAATAGTATTCACGAATCTCGCGTTAAATTTGTTAGTCTATTCATCTTCTTAAAAATTGGGATATATTGAAGACAAGTACATTCCCAAGTAAGAAATCTTAGAGGAAATTGATCAAAGATGCAGGTACCCCAATTTATGTTCAGAGCTTCTCTTTCTATTCATCTCGTTATATGATACCGTGCTGTATTTTTTCCGATTTCTTACGCACAGATTTCACAGATACAGAAAAGGGTTTTCGGTCGTCGTCTAACGCTAAAAATAGATTGCGCATTGCAGTTTTGGAAGGTAAATAAAATGGAACTGGTTAAAACGGTGACATGCCATAACGGTGACATAGGGGTGGACGAAACAGTGACAATTAGACGAAATGGGGATAGATATTTGTTCGAAACGGTGACACTTTTTGGACACAAAGATGACAACAAAAGATATATATATCAATCGATCATTACAGAGAATTGTCAATAGACTAAACAGATTTTTGCCAGGTTTGTCGCCAAGTTTGGTGTGTCACCACTCGAGTTCGAGTAAGTAAACTTCTCGGCGAATAAAATATAGTTAACCGACCATTACTTGCTTTAGGATTTCGTCGTTGTTGAAATGATATATATTTAAACGCTTTTTCAGTTTTTTTCTGGTATTGGAGATGCAACTTTGATAATGTCCCTTTAATACGTTGTTACATACCTTGTTGCCATCAGAAACTTCAACAGTTAGACTATAGCGATCTTGTCTTTCTCTGTCCAGACTGCCCCTTAACATCAACAGGCCCCTAAAACAGACCACAGCCAACAGCCAGAGTAAGTCACCAACGGTATACTAGTATATACTTCAATGATGGTAAGGGTCAAATCCGATATAAGCATACACTGATATAATCGATTTTACTGCTTGACGGTTTGCCGGAACTTGTGACATGAGCATATTGTTTTAGAAAGGGTGTTTTCATGTAGTAGTGTTACCAATGACAATTTACCTGTTACCTGAAAGGTCAGGTGAAAATTCAATGCTAAAGGGTATTGAATTTTAGAAACAATTTGCTTCACGTGAAATATTCCTCCAAATTTGAAATTCATGATGTATCGGCATATGCAGCATTTGCATGTGTTCTTCAGAGTTGTCACTTTAAACGTAACATTTTTGGATGCACTGCCTCTTGTAAATAACCCCATGGAGCTTCCGAGGAGTGACGTGGTGTCACGTAGATAGAGTAGAGCCGTAGCAACCC
>JAUELE010230888.1:7461-18322 GCA_031471655.1 Diodora aspera | reverse complement strand
TTCTAGAAAAGAATATTAAAAGACTGTTATTCTTCACACATAAGGTGAAAACATGGTTTATTAATTTGGTTTCGTTAATTCAAAGTGTCGAGTGCGTGTAATATAAACAATGATACAATGTTTCGTTTTAGAGGAAACGATTTGAGCGGTATTGCTCTGCAAGCTAAACACTGGTGTCGGCGGAGGTACTGCGGGGTACTTGTGGATCGCTTCCAGCCCGGTCTCTGTCAGACATGAAAGAAAACGTTTACTTTGGCCACGCGCTCTGTACAGCTTTACCGGTCAATATTGCCCCGCTTAACTCCTTCCTGATACCTCACAAAAGAATACCAACTATATTACTGTCACGGTTTAAATGTTTGACGGGTATGAAATTATAATTATTGCCCGCTTTTGGTGAAGATGAATGACGACGGTACTCTTGAAGATGTAACAAAGTGGAAAAAAACATGGCTCGAACGGGGAACGAAAAGAACAAATAGGCAAGCTTTTACTGGCGACATCACCGAGGGGCTTTTGCAAACTTTTTCATCAGCGCAAGAGGTGTGTGCAGAGATTTGGGTGAGACTATTCATGTTTCAAAACTGAAGAAAGATACAAAACAATATTGTTTGGTGTAACGAAATATTGATGCAGAATACAAATTTCATGTCAAAAAAGAATATTATGAATAGAAAATGAAGTGTGCACAAATGCGTTGAGTGCATCGTGTAGTTCTGTCTTATGTTCCACCATATTCAAACATGCTTCAAGGGATAGTGAATATTCAAGCAAGAATAAAGAGAGGAGTATTGAAGAAAGGAAAACACATGCGGCATTGAACTGCGAACGATAACATGTTCATTCAAGAATACATCCCTGAAGCTGCCTTTCGATCGAAATAACTGATTTCAGTCCATATAGATCCGAAATGTAAATATACGTAAACACCTCTAAGGGATGGACTGTGTGCGTGCGTGCGTGCGTGCGTGCGTGCGTGCTTTAATCCAGTTTGAAAGTTCTGCATGCGCACCGAAATTTTGTTACATTTATTTCAACGTTTTTGATCAACTTCAAGACTGGTTATTCTGAATCTTTAGAACAGGTTTCTTAAAACCGTATAACAGGGCACCTGAAATATCTTTTAAAGGTAAAGTCTTGATAAACTGACCATTTACATGTACATCTATTACTGAGCGCGCGGACGTATGTATGTATGTAGTCTATGTATGTATGTGTGTGTGCGCGCGCGCGGGCGTGCGTGCGTGCGCATGCATGTATGTATGTATGTCAGACTAAAAAAGACTATAAAATATTTTAAATCATTTTATTATATTTAATATTTATTCCTTCAAGAGCCTGGCACAGTTTCACAGAAATGGGGAATAGAAGCTAGCTAGACTTGCTTTAGTAGACTGGCTAAAGGCTTTAAATATAAAATCAACAAAGTTCCTCAGTTATGGAGCAGGACTAGTAGGCCTATGTTTGTATGTACGTATGTGTGTGAGGGTGTGTGTGGGTGTGTGGGTGTGTGTGGTTGTCTGTCTGTCGAGTGTTTGTGTAAATGGAAGAGCATATGAAGAGTTAGTTCTACGAGTGTACCAGTCTCTTCCCTGGTGTAGGTAGGTCTCCAGAGTTTGTACTGAGTTTGTAATCATCATAAAGGACCATCTGTTTCTCCTCGCACCTGAGGCATACCGACAAGACTTAATGTCCCAGTGCGCAGATCACGCTCTCCCCACACAGGTAACAGCCAACCTCTCGGGCAAAATGATTATTTCTTGTACTCCAAATGTCGAAAGTAACCCACCCTCTAATTTGACCGAGACCCCCTCACCTGTTGACAAAAGGGGGTAGTTAGGGAGGGACGCAAGACAGTAGGGGCACGGGGGCAAGGTAATAGAGCAGTCCCCATAGCTAGCTTCTTCAATTGGAAAGGGATCGTTTTCACGTGGTTGTCATTTCTGTATCTACAGGGGGCTTGCTTATATGCTTGATGTGGATGTTATTTTCTGGGAAATGAATACATCATGAATAAGTCCGGAGAATGTATCATTCCGCCATGGCCAGCTCACAGTTTTGCGAGTTATCACTCCGCCGTGGTTAACACACAGGATGAGAGCTTCCATGGTGATTGCCCTTGGAGTATGAAAATACAAAACGAGCAAATTTCGCGGAACCAATTTAATTTTTGGGTAGTTTTAGGCTGCAAAATCAGGAAAATTATTAGAAAATTTAGCAAACAATATTCAGTTTTTCATAAATCTAGTGACCAATATGTGATTCGAATCCCTGTGGTGATTATAATATCTATCCAATACTAACGTCATGGGGACTTGTATCTTCAGTCCGAATTACTACCAACAACGATTTCGACATCGTTTGAATATAGATTATGAAATGGTTACATTAGCTGAACCAACGCTTTATGTCCATAGCCCGGCAAACACAGGGCCGTAGCAAGCCTTGAAAACCTGAGAGAGGTCGTTCATGAAAGATGTATTTTCACTGGTACAGAGGCTTGTTGTCTTAGAAAATGTTGAAAACTTGACATGCGGAATGGTGCTTTGCAGTCCATTTCATGAATTTTGATAATATTTTGGGGTTTGACTGATGCTAAAATAGCAAAAAGAAATTAAACGGGCGAGCTAAGGTGTGTGTGTAGGGGGGGGGGGGGGGAAGTACATTTGCCTAGTGCCCCCCTCCCCGATCCAGGCATGAACACATTAACACAATAAATATGAATATTATATTTCATAGATATTACTAATGTAAATTTATTACTTGCTTCTTGTTAAACATCTAAAATTGTAACAAATACCTACATGTTTATAGATATTGATATCCTCATATTTATATTGATCTACATCGATGATCGGTAGTGCTGGTGTGAGTGCCTGGCCCTGAGGGCGCTGGTTCGATTCCCGGACGGGACTCAACCGCAACAGTAGCAGAATATAGCCAGTTTTCAAGGAAACGTAATCCCAAGTGAAACAAATTATGCTATATTGATATCCTTGTACTTTTCTAGAAAAAACGGGGAGGGTGCAGGCTGTTGGCGCTGCGGCTCTGAAACATAGCGTGTGCATTCACCAGTCGACCACAACTCCCATAGTCTGTATTGTAATACAGAGAACACCAACATGAGGATTGCATGCGTACAACATATTGGATAGTGTAACCACACATGTATGTTCATACCCACACGCGTAAAAAACAGTGTATGGGGGTGTCTGTCAATGTCCTCACGCAGCATACATATACATTGTACATTTCTTTAGTCGATCCCACGAATGTACCATGCAGACCTACTTTGGGGTTAAATAACAGATGGATTCTTTGTAGTTTTCAAGTAACACAAATGCTGACATCAGCTACATGCAGCGTAATTCCTGCCCACGCCGCCCTTAATGCTAGAATCTGGAGAAAATACGGTTGGGAACGAGAGTTATAAGTATGATGTCTGCTTCATATAGATCGTGGAGAGAGAAAATGCCTTAAGCGACAAAAGGGACATCTAAGAGTGACACCAATCCGTGCCATTTTGTCCTGTGTGGAAAGACGACATTGCTGATACATCTATACACCTGTCATGTAGAGAAAAAAAACGTTTACTGGCCAACTAAAAACTATCATTGAATGGAAACGGCGGATATGCCACTAAGTACAATCTTGCTCAAGGAAGAGGGCAAAATAAATAGTTACTTCCACAGGCAAAAGGTGACGACTGGGGTCCAGAGATCGAGGAACTGATATTGGAGTCAGCAACTGTTTTCATCGCATTTTTGTGTCCTGAATGAATGTAAAGATGGAAAGCTGCAACCCTCAAGTCAGAAACATGTCTGTGGACAGGGGTGGCGCCTGTTGGGGAACCTCAGCCCCCTTATCAGGAAATAATCTAGCAATTCGTCGGGAAACGAGAACAATTTAAAGAGTATTTGCCTCAGCAAATAAGTTAGTCCTTTTAGTCTTCAGCCACCAGCCTATCCTCGAAATCCAGGGCATATCGAAAGTTAGTGGCCTCTCGCGTAGTTATGGACAGTTCATTGAATGTCTAGATATGTAGCTCATATTGACTTTCCAAACTCACGAAGCGCCTGCCGTGAATAGGAGTGACTCCAGGGCATATGACGGAGAAACCTCATGGTAAAAAATGTCCTTGATTTCGAGGATATCCCCACCCCCACCGAATCGGGAAATTCCTGGCGCCGCGCCTAACTGTGTTATCTTCGATGTTTTATGGGTTCTAATGAAACAATACTGTAACAACAGGTTATGTCAGTTGTGTGCACGTTCCGGTGGTGGTTGGGTGAGCGGGGGGGGGGGGGGGAGAGAAAGGATTTCAGTGTTGAGATGTGGAGAAGCTCCGAACTGGTATAAAATAACACAATCTGATGTCTGGGCCTGTTTTTCCATGTATAAAAATCCCTCACATTTTTATAGATCTCCGAGTGATAAAATAGTTGTTGACAGCCTGCAGATACCCACGAAACGTGAAACATGCCCACGCGGAGCATATCGGCGAACTGCAGTTCAAAACGAGAGTTTAAACATGATTGATGGTTTATGTACATAATAAACATGCGCTCTCTGGCACAGAATGCTCATTGGCACGGGAGTCAAGTGAGTTGTGTCGGATTAATGTGGGTTAAAACCAACTTCCCAATGTTTCCAAAGCCTTGAAGACGCCGTCTCCAGACTGAAGACAACTCGCTTATTCTGCATAGGTTCGAACCCAGGACAGACAGGTCACCAGGTCATAGTGCCATCGCGCAAGTAACATCCGGGTCACAAGAATTGGATTGTATTCGGGGCCAGAGACATGACTATGTAACCCTCGGTATACGTCGTGGATACTTACTAACGGAAATCTGCCTCCAAAAACAATATACGTGGAGAACAAGAGAGTTTCATCTCCTTATGTTATTTTTGTTTACTTTCATTTTGTTGTTGCCTCGTTTGAAAACTTAGTTGGTATCGATATCGAATCCCAAAAGAAACCTGCAAACCAGAAAATTTCTTTTCTCTGGGCACATAGTCCCGTAGACTCAGGCAGTGCCGGATTAACCATTAGGCAAATAAGGCACGTGCCTTAGGTCCAGCTCAAAATCCAGGCCACAAAAAAAATAAAGTAAAAATGTTTTTGATAATTATCAGGTGATGACAAAAATGCTTTCCTTTATTTTTATGTGAATAAATGGCATCTTTCTTCCAGATGGCAAATATCTGTATTTTCAGGCCCCCTATCAAAATGTGCATTAGGGCCAGCAGAGCCTTAATCCGGCACTGGCTTCAGATCATGGCAGGGGTGGCACCATGAATTCCCCGACGTGGGGGCTGAGGTCCCAGAAAAGGGGTCTGAATTCCCCGACAAATACCAACATTTTCAAATAACACATCAAAATACACACATTTTCTCCAAACTTTTCCCCGACGAATTGCTATATTTTTCCCCGATGGAAGGAGGGGGCGGGGGTAAGGCTCCCCGACAGGGGACTGTAGCCCCCGCCTGTCGCTGGTCGCACCCCTGGTTCAGGGACAACATATGTTACTTGGAAATGTGCAGAGATTCACGTTTCGACTCGGAGGAACTAGAGCCTGTCAGACATGTAAAATGACAACAGACGCTGATAGGTAGACTTGTTTTTCCATGTATATTTTAACCTAGACAGGTATGCACTTATGTACATAAAAACAAAACGTAACAGGTAGACAGAAACATAATTGGTTACAACAGATTCTACTACGTGGATTTGATAAAATGTCTTCTAAACAACGGTATAGGCGAAATAAATATACTTCATTTTGATTTTCTTAGATATACAAAGTCATTAACTAACAATTAAACGAGATGAATTATCCTTTTAAATATAGTACATGAATAAAACTCAGACATGTAAAATAGACGTCAAGAAAGTGCTATCCCATAATTAACGAATGTTTATTGAACAATGAAATAATTGTTTTACTATAACATATAAGATGTATGTGGTGGTTTTATTATAACTTTTGAAATACACTACTCAAAAGAAGTTAAGGGTCAAACATAGTGATAACAGTATTATGGTAACAAGAAGTAGGGCATCTTAATCCACATGATAACACGTTGACACATTTACTGACGTCCAAAAGAAAGTATACCAAGATTTTGAGAGACTTCTGAATAAATGCGTTGGACATACAAGAGATATCCCTTCAAGACTTGGAAGGTTTATCAATGAGATGATGTCAATCAAATTACACTCACCGAAATCCAAGCATCCTTTTGATCAACTATGCCATAAAGACGCAAGGAAAAATAATTGAAATCATTTGGTATACATGTACTTTCTTTTGGACGTGACTATATATCGCATGCCAATGTGAGCATGTTTAGCGTAACCACCATAAACAACACGAACAAATACTGCACGTGCTGATACATCTTGCATTCCAGATTTTGAGGAACATTTCCCGTGAAACAAATTGTCCTAAAATTCCATAAACTGCAGCATAAAAATTTCACCAGACCTTCAAGGTAATTGGTAAATTGTCAGTAATAACAATACTGCATAAAAACACCCTTTCTAAAAATATGGTCATGCGGTTAGTTCGGGCAAACTTGAAAGAGCTAAATCGATTATATCAGTTTATGCTTGTAGCAGGTTTGACCTTTAACTTCTATTGAGTAGTTCATTTTAAAAACGGTATTTTCAGAATATCACCAATTTATTTGTCAATGCTGTTCCTAAAAACATTTTTTTCAAACATTTGAAACTTATAAGAAGGGGCTTATAATTGTAGGTTTGTAAATCTCATATCAATTCTCTACCAGTTTTCACAGAGATGAGAATATAATCTGCAAATCTTTTGTCACTTGTAAATGTTTGTATTGAGCTTAAAAGCCTGAAAGTACGTATGGAAGTGGGTTCGTTTATCTGCATATACCAAACTATACTTCATATGTCTCAGTAAACACCGAGGCATCTTACCATATTCTCCTCCCTAGGGTCGGGTTGATTTAGAAGCTAAATAGGCTGCCGTGTAGGTTTCTCACAAACATAAAGCTATTCTCGTGGTGAATATCCTCTCCGCCCTACCATCAAGACATCTTGATACGCATCTCGATGGTAGTGTTACCAAGTTCAGTGATGACACAGGCTTATTTGCTATTAACACTCAAATATAGCTTTAAGCTTTTCACAGATCTCATCCTGTCAAAATCCGGCCTAGCCAACCATATTACATAGTTTCTTATCAATTGTTATAATGTTTACATCGAATACTGTGGAATCTCAAAACATCTTCATACCTATCTACACTACATAGTTCTTTAGTGTTCATTACAATCCCCCGTGCAAATACTGTGGTATTTAAAACATTTAGTTTATCCAAAACACCCAGATTAAAATACAAACTTAAAAGAAGTTACAACGACAACAACACGATCACAACCTAGAGACAAGTCTTGCTTTTCAATATACACCTAGCAGCAAACTTGTAATGCGTGCCGCGAAAACCAGACACATTCATTTACGATCCCGCGTAACCGTGTGAGGTGATACCAGCAGTAAAACACACCCTATAATACAACTTGTGACATTCATTCAACTTCTGAAGCATACGGGTCTCCTTCATTGTCAATCTGAGTACCTGGCCACGCCTACTGATCACTATCATTGCCTCTGCATTAACAGGAAGTCACGCCCAAACGTCGGCCCCTCACGGAACAAAGACAAGCACAGACTAAATGCAACAGCTTGAAACATATTCAAGGCAGTCTTTCAACAAGCGTGTTTTGAGACAAACAACGTGTATTTGGATGTCAATGAAACGAGAGACTCTACCGCACACGCTAGAAAATCAGCACATGCTTTCAGTGTCAACACAGTGAAGATTATCTCCAATATTCCATCCATCGTTTCTGCAATAAACACTTTGATGTTTTGCTGTGTTCCTGAGGCTGGTCAGACCATACACACCTGGCTCAGACCTCATCCAGTCTCGATACATATGCGCATAGATTCAGGGTGCACAGAGGCCTATATCAAGCACTATAGTACACGCCACGTTGCAGGGCTATGCAGCTCACCAGGTGATGCTGCTTGTAGTGGGCAAACGGGAGCACTGACACAGATCTGGGTTGTATGTACAATGTACATATAACAAGAAACGAAAGCACACATCACTATATAAAAGCATAGACAGTTTTGCACGTGCAATCCTGGCAAACGCGTACTTGTCCGAAATACTGTCCTGCCAAGGAATAACACATCATTTCGATTGGCAACCTTCAGTTCTTGTTGCCATCTTGAATCCAGTAATTCCTGTCGTTGTTTTTATCACTTCCAATAGGTTCTTTTTTTATATGTCATGGCTATCACTTAAAATCGTTTCTCCGCCTCCTTTTCACCATCCACCTCCTCTCCGAGCACGTTTGTTTGTTTCACTAATAAAAAATAAATAAAAAAGGTTCTAGAAGAGGGTGAACGTAGACAGGACCCTAGAATCTGGATTTCCGGTTGGCTGGTGGAGGGGTGGGATTCGGTCCTTTACACGTGTGCACGTCCACAGTTCGATCACACTCCTTACAGCGCACGTAACAACACCAGTGGAACTTGCACTCACACTTCTCTACTTGCTTCACTGTCTTTGTGTCATAGCCTCGCCCACAACACATGATGTCGCAGCCGTCGGTCCACAGGGATGTCTTATTGCACACCCGACCAGCCGTTCCGAGAGACCCTGAAACACACATAACAAGTTGTTGACATTTTTATTAATTCTGTTCAGGAGTTTCATGAAAGTTGTTAAGGAGTTTAATCAACGTTAATCAGGAGTTTCATTAATGTTGTTAATTAATGTTGTGTAGGAGTTTCATTAAAGTTATTTAGGAGCTTCATTATATTTGTCAAGGAGTTTCATTAGATTGTTAAGGAGGTTCATTAATGTTGTTTAGGAGTTTCATTAAAGTTGTTAATGATTTTCATTATACATGTAGTTGTTTAAGGAGTTTCATTTAAGTTTTCAAGGAGGTTCATTAAAGTTGTTTAAGAGTTTCATTAAAGTAATGTAGGCGTTTGTTGATTGTTGTGCAGGAGTTTAATGTTGTGCAACAGGAGAAATCGTTCACTCCTGAAGCAAAATCTCTTCAGTGCACAATGGGATAAAAGACAACATAACTAGAGATGGGAAAGATCTTCAGTCTTGACGCATTTAATGTTGTCGTATGGTTTCTCATAGTCCTTTCCACGTGATTGTCATACACCCAGAAGCATCATCGAAACACGGAATGGTATAACAAACTCTGAGTGAGTGAGTGGTTTGGGTTTTTGTGCGTTTTTCTGCAATATTACAGCCACATCACCACGGTCTCATTACCAATATTTCAGCCACATCACCACGGTCTCACAATCACGTCGGTATCGGGGCTCCTGTCTCTCCGGGCTAAAAGAGAGGTTCCCGGGAGGGACTCGAACCACAACCACCAAGGCTGGCAGATTGTTGGCACAACGTACGCGCTAACCATGCATTACACAATCCCGCGCTCACAAACTCTGGTAACTAGCAAAATACCAGGTTTAAATGGACTTCCCGGCGGCACCATAACATCAGCGGAGTACCAAGTGAGAACTGGGTTGAGATGAGATGATGATTTACGTTGCAAGAGCAATAAAATTATGCCAGCCACAACGCGATCTGATGTGCAGAGTGAACATCGAGTGAAAATATAGTTCATAAAACAGATCGACAGAGAGAAAAGTGAAAGCACAAGATCCCATTAAGCATTGGGTTACAGGGGCCCGATTCTATACATGTGACTCCACTTTACTGCCCGGGGTTAATCTGTGTGAAACTTGTTCTATGTTGCCTTTTGTATGCATTTTTGCAGCTCGTTTCGAACTATCGGTCGCTCATTCTTTATCTATACTTCCCACTCTGACATTAATAATTCCGCCTAACTGCCAAACTAGCCCTGGAAGCACAGCTTAGATACGATGATGCTCGCATGACACCACACATATTTGTGGAAAATCATAAAAGTCTAGACTCAAGAATACTGCATGAACCGTATATTTAATTAAATGAAAATTGATGAAAATTGATGAAACTTGATCTATCTCCAACTGAACATTTTGGTTTTCGTTCATTCAGGCTCGACGTTAATGGTTGTAGTATTGGTATAGTTACCTTTGGTAGCATACTGCAGTGGCTATAGTGCCAAAGTATAGTTCTTTACTTACTTTTCTGAACTACCAAATATCTCCGATAGTTTCTGAGGCATTTGTTAATGTTTTGTCTCTCGAATTAATATTTACGTTCATGAAGATCTACACACAAATTGCCTCCAACCAACATAAACCATATCATGTGCAGCCAATCCTTTTATTCAAAATAGTGATTCTGTTTCTAAGTTTTAAAATGAGTAACAACTATTTGCCATAAAAGCCTGAGCCCCCAGTATGATATAAATATGACCAAATGTCTCTTATTAATCGTTTATTAAACTTCAGCTACTGACACATTTTTACCTTTTTTGAAAATTGAACATAAAAATATACCTTCACTCAGTTATAAGCAGAAATAAAATGTCTGTGATGTAACTAATTTTGATCTGTCAAAACTTAACACCTTTTTTCTTGTATATAACGGACAGGCGTTTAATTAATCACTAAATGTAAATATTGTATCGTTGTAAACAGCATGTGATATTTAAATATTGTATAAACAAGTGGATGTTTTGAATTACAATACGTAACTTACACTTTGTCCGATATATCGTAATAATCCTTTTGGTCACGGGTCTCCAAACCTTTTAGTTCGAGAGCAGCATCGTATATCTTCCACATTTTCGCGGCGGGGGGGGGGGGGGGGGGGGGGGGGGGGGGGGGGGGGGGGGGGG
>JAUELE010230877.1:0-12091 GCA_031471655.1 Diodora aspera | reverse complement strand
GTCATTATAATATGCGACGGACAAATAGCGATTTTAGCCGGACAGGGCCGTCACTTAAACGCTTATTTCGACCCCTGTAGTGTATTTGGTTATCTTTCAGCCATGTGCCCACTTTTACCAGTTGAGTGCAGGAGGTAAACCCACATCAGTGCGGAGCTGGATGCTTTGGAAACCTACTACCTACTGTTGGTACTGATGCTTCCACAATGTGGCCGAGCACCATTTGGTCACCAATAAGACAGACTACTGCAGAGACATTATGCCCAGTCCCGGGCTACAACAGGAAGATACAGGCGGTACAGGTGGGATTCAAACCTATGGCTGAATGATAACTGGGTACACTATCTACTGTGCTAGCCTGTTTCCTGTACCAGAGAGCTGGCAACAAGATGAGTGAGTAAGTGAGTGTGTGAGTGAATTGGGATTTTACATGGTTTTCAGTCAGCTTTCAGGCATCACCATGGTGTTACCAACGTAACGTCGGTGTGAGGCTACAATCTCAAGATTGAAAGAGAGGTATGGCACTTGGGCAGGACTCAAACTATGATTGCCAAGGCTGGCAGATCACTATGCCGATGCACTAGCCACTGCACCATCTCGGGCCCCCCGAGAGGAACAGAACAAAAGTCAGCGCACCACAAGATTAGCCCTTTTCAACCAGAGTCGACCCTTGGGGGCCCTGAAAGGAGCCACAGACTAAAGCCTGTAGATGAGCCTCAAGGGTTTATGGGGTCATGGTAACTGAATCGATTAAATCTATACAGTCAGCCCCATCCCCCATTAATCAAACACCCTCGTCATCCGACACATATTTGGGAACAATTTCTACTTTTGTACATGAATTTACCTAGTTAATCCGACAGTTTTGCCTGCAACCACGCGTGTCGGATTAACGAGGGCTGACTGTACCTGGTTAGCTGAGTGAGCAAGTTATTTTGGATTCTACATGGTTTTCTGTAATCTTTCAACCATATCAACACAGTTACAACTACATCAATCGAGGGGTCAATCTCTGGGTTGAAAGGGAGGCAAAGAGAGGATTCAAACCACAACCACCAAGGCTGCCAAGTTACTGGGCCGTTGCACTAACCACTGCAATATCCAGTGCCCCGATGGTTAACTTGGAAATATAATAAATATAAGAATTCACTCAGCAAATTCACTCACAAGATTCGAAGTTTCTTCAACTCCATGCCGACTTCCTCAGGAATATTTATTACACTATGAGGATAGACTGTTGGAACAATATATAACTTGAAAATAGTGAGACATTGTTGACAAGCCAGCTGTTTCGGGTCAGATTTGCTGTTTGTGACATTAGGCCTGAGGTATGTTTACTTTCATACATTCTCTTTTTTTTCTCTCACAACAATACAACCACAGTGGGGTTCAAACATTGGACTTGAGGCAAGCTAATCTATCACTGAACCTTAAAGGTTGGATATGGGCTCCCTTATGCTAAAATAGGTCCAGTGGCCTCTCTGTGAAATAAATAACATCAACTGTAAATCATACATTGTAAAGGTGTATGCTAATTAAATAACGCCATATTCCCTTAGTCGTGGCAGATGCAGACAGATATATTTTCTACTTTTAAAAAACCAGCCTCATTCAAAACCTTTGTCTGAGGGTTTATCGAAGAATAATCCATTGATTTTTGAATGCTTCCCGAATATGAGCCGAATGCATTTAATTGCAGGGTTAACGTTTTCGAAGGTTTCCGAATATTATAAAGATTCTGACGGAAAGTTGAATGCTTTGCTTTTCTAATATCTGACAGGGGTGTCAGAAAAAAAGATACAGCCATTCAAGAGGCTGCTTAACCAAAAAATACGCTATATCTTTTGTGCATTATTCATGGTACGTATGTACCGGTACATCGTTTTACGTATATTTATCATTCGAAAGGTTGTTTTTTGAAAAGAAACCACTGAGTTTGACTCCATATCCGACTTTAACAGTCAAAACTGCAGGAAAGGACATTAGTGTGCACTTTCACGATTTGCACTGAAGTAAACTTCCTAACAATGTTTTAAACAGATAAATGATGTGTGGCGTTCTCCAACATAGCTGATAGATTATTAAATTCAAGCTAGACACTTCTAAAAATGTCTTAGGACACAACCATTTAACAATGCATTGATGTTGAACCCCTTGTGACAAAAAACCCAAACTTTTTTCGCATTACTTCCTTGCAAAGATAGATCACAAGTTTTCATGTTCGTTCAATCAGGCCCACCTCAACAATGTTACCTGACAGGTGATCAAAGGTATGGGAAGCTTTGATGACATGATCAAAACACAGTCAGCTGTGTTGCAGGGTATTTTTAATTATTAACCCTGCAATTAAGGAAGGACATAAGATGTATATGTTGAAGTGCAATAAATTCCTCCTTTTTGTTTCACCAACTTCTGGTTAATTAGATTACAAATAGGTCACTTTAATTTGAGGTTATTAATTCTTTAGAATTAATTCACGAAAGCCAAAATTAAACCTGATTTCGTACTACTACTACTACTACTACTAATAATAATAATAATAATAATAATAATAATAATAGTAATACTACTACTACTACTACTAATAATAATAATAATAGTAATACTACTACTAATAATAATAATAATTGTACTACTACTACTACTACTAATAATAATAATAATAATAATAATGCTAATAATAATGCTGCAATTCATGGACTGAATGAAAGTAATAAGGCAGAACCGACCCTGGCTTGGCTGGTCAACATATTGCTGAGCAGACATCTACCTAATTCTGCTCCATGGCCCAAGAATTTTTACAGAGCCCTAAGTCAGTCTAGTTGAAGATAAGCAAGTTTAGGACAACCGATTCCACATGGAATTGTGGGCTTAGTTCTAAGCATACCGGTAAGTGACTTAGAAGTATCTCGAGGAATATATAAGAAAAATAAAATAAATAATTTAAAGACGAATTTTAGTGAACAAACACCAATCCGCAAAAGCCCTTGCTATCAAAATGGAATGAATTATTCAAAATAGTCATAACCTTGACCAGGAAAACTGCACGCCCATCAGCATCAGTCGCATTTCCAAAGTACAAAATATTATTCAGCATCATATTCTTGCTCCCCAGACTCTCTGACCCTTCTTACTGTTAAAACAATTGACAACCACAATGATACTCTTCAAATATGGACCTAGCATGCAGGTTAATATCAATAGTGGGCCTGGTCATCTACTTAACTGCCCAAATGCATCTATAGGCAATCTAAGGCCTAGCAGAGACTGGTATAGGACAAACCTCCACTCTAAACTGGTGCACAACTGTAATTTTCAGTCACAGGCAAACATTTGCAGAAATCAAAAATGATTGAGTGAGTGAGAGTGATTTGAGCTATTACGTCATTTTCGGCAATATTTCAGCTATATCCCCACAGTCACACCAACATCAGGTCAGTGTCTGGGCTCCTGTCTATCCGGGCTGAAAGAGAGGCGCCCGGGCCTGACTCGAACCACAAGCACCAAGGGTGGCAGATGCTTGGGCCGACACTCCAATCACTACACCATCCCACGACTCAAATATGTTTGATTTTTCAGCGGATCAAATTGGTGATCCCAATGTGCGGTGGCTTGCAACACTGTAGACGCGCACTACAGTGAGCAACTTTAAATTGCAGAAGTACAAGTCAAAATTCCCTGTTGTCGCTTAGGCTTCACTAAACCATATTGTGTTATTTCACTCCTGCTGCATCTGAGAGTCTGACAATATCCCTTAAAAAGCTCTTAACCAAAGAGAGCTTAATTTGAATTATTCAACTTGATCTCTGTCTGCTCTGGTTAAGACACTGTTGTAATCACCAAGGATCCTGTATGGTCTGGTACATGAGGAGGGGGGAACAAGGAATGCCATGAGTTACCACACTGGGTGACACGGACACCAACCCTTGTCATGCCACTGGACCTCAAGGTCACACATGTGACCACAATTCAATCCTGCACCAAGGGTCACGTTCAAAATAAATAATGAAATCACATTTATCAGATCACTTCTAACCGCAAGAATCTTCAAGAACAAAACTACTGAACTGCTAGAGAAAACTACACTGTGGCAAAAACCTGCCAAATTAAAAACTGACATATCTTAAAGATCTAAAAACGGGCAGAAAAATCCCTACTGAAGGTTTCATGCATGACAACAAAGAGAGACAATAAAAGGGACAACAGTGAATAGATCAAGGCTAAAAGGAACAACAGTGAATAGGTCAACACCTAAAAGTGACAACAGCGAATAGGCAAAGGCTTAAAGGGACGACAGCAAATAGGTCAACGCTAAAAGGGACAACTGCAAATAGGTCAAGGGCTAAAAGGGACAACAGCGTTTAGGTCAAGGGCTAAAAGGGACAACTGTAAATAGGTCATCGGCTAAAAGGGACAACTGTGAATAGGTCAACGGCTAAAAGGAACAACTGTGACCAGGTCACCGGCTAAAAGGGACAACAGTGAATAGGTCAACGGCTAAAAAAGACAACTGCGAATAGGTCATTGGCTAACAGGGACAACTGCGAATAGATCAACAGCTAAAAGGGACAACAGCAAATAGGTCAACGGCTAAAAGGGACAACAGCGAATAGGTCAACGGCTAAAAGGGACAACAGCGAATAGGTTATCAGCTAAAAGGGACAACTGCGAATAGGTCATCGGCTAAAAGGGACAACAGCGAATGGGTCAACGGCTAAAAAATACAACAGCGAATAGGTCAACAAACTAAAAAGGACAACAATGAATAGGTCAACAACTAAAAGGGACAACACAGGAAAGAAATTGGCAAATGAGAGGATGTCAGAAATATACCGTAATGATGTGAACTGGGAGTTATTGTGTATATGGCGGCATCTGTAACACAAAGACATACACAATGTAACAACAGCTGAACACTGAACGTTGATCCTGATCATCATCATCATCATCATAATTATAACACATAAGATCATAACTTTTATAAGACCAAAACTAACATCAAAAGTTATAACACATTAATTCAGTTTTAAAATGATTCTGACAATCCAGAGGGATGCACTCTTAAGAGATATTAAGAACATATCAAATAATGTGATTGATATAGATATTTCCTTACTTTTATAGGGGTCTGATGCATTAACCTCGTCGGAAAATGAACGCTTGTTCAAAGCAGTGGAGTGTTTTATCCGCAGGAGTACCACTTGCTTAGTCCGCCTTTTGTCACTTTTGACATGTTTGTTTCTTTCATTTCACTTTTACTTATAACATGTAAACACTGATGGAGAGGGCATTCTAAGTTGCTATAACTTGCGCCCAATCCCTTTCACTTTGTGAATAAAATATGTTTAAATCAACTATCATCCATAATTCACATAATATCAATCGTTGTCTTGCTGTATTAAATCAGTTATGAAATAGTATGCAGCGCACATTCTATGCAGACAGTGTGTGACCAATGAACACTCTAAATCTATATATTTAAATTCTTTTGGCTGAGCATACATCTAAATAACTGTCAGAGGATATGTCATTTATGTTATCCAGGATTGTTCTTATAGAGAATGAGAGGTAATCAATGTCCCCCTACTGCATTATGCAGTTTCCGGAAATTAACAATGTTTTTGTGACGTGTTATGAATAAGCTGAAGCTGTTTTTGTGCATGCGTATAACAATGTTTCAAATGTTAAAGGTTGTACTCTGAATCATTTTAATATCAGAATCTTTAAACATCAACTGTCTCGTGTTTGAGTTACTTAAGAATAAGTCGGGCATACATGTGGTATTATCTATGTCTCCTTGGAGAAACAGAAACTGACGTATGACGTACATGAGACCCCAGTCAAACATTGCTATTTTGAAAGTGTACTGCTAGTGTTTGTATCTTCATCTTGGGAACCCGGTAGATAGAAAATGATCAATGAAGCCATTTGTAAAATATACTAGTATGTAACGTATCTGTTATACTTTTCACGTGTTGATAGATGCGCACTTCCGGAAGTGAATTATCGGAGAGGTGGTACTAGCTATCATAAAGAATATTGAATTAATAATTGTCATCCATACTCTCTGTCTGTTTCCCAATGTCTGACTCTCTCTTTTTCTGTCTATGCATCTCACTCGCTGTCTGTGTCTCGCTCTGTGTTTCTCTTTGTGTGTATCTCTGTGTGTCTCTGTCTCTCTGCTTCAGAACTGACAGAGTACCGGTGCCCTGCAACGGAAAACATGAACTCATGTTACTACCGTCTTTGGTTTCATTACAGGTTACTCATTTACATGGACAGCCGTTCAAGCGCCCTTTAAAACGTTATTTTCCAATTTAACCTATTCTCGTATGTATACAGCAAAGATGTGTACACACAGCGAGATGCTAAAACATTTACATACAGGAAAAATATACAGTTGTGCATACAATAGTGAAACTTTTAACGTGCGTCGACAATGACCCGTACTGGTATATCCCCTCGTGTCCATACTGTTGAGATTTTCTAACGGCACTTGCGAAAGACATCAAGAGAAATTTGCAATTCTTATTGGGAGATCTAGTACTGCCGACCTTCAGATAGATTTGAGTATGTAAATGAATATCGCTACTAATGGTAAAATTAACTTTTGTCCAACTTTAAAGCATTAGATAGTCTTACACCTTCACAATGCCGTTTGGATGGTCTGAATAACTGATAAACGATTTTTCAGAAGACAGAACAGGACCGATTCGTCTTGTGACCGATGTGATAAAGTAGAAATAATAACAAACGTTACATTTGCCTGATTATTTGATGAACCTCGTTACACAACATCTATTACTAAATGCTAGCAGATGCTTTTATTCCATTCTTTTGACAAGGATGTATGCCTTCTGGCATAGATAATGAGAAAACATTATGAAACAAACTGCATCTGCAGTGGTATTACTTTTGGTGGACCCGGTCACATAATAAGTAATTCGCAGGCGTCTGTACGCTAAAATATTTCTGAGTCGTCGCAACATGGTTGATGTTTTAGTATTGGTGTAGGTGGAGTATAGACGATCGGTAATTCTTGTCTTGTGAAGTAAAACTTACTTTCTATTCAACTATCAGTTCATCAGAGAAATCCGCGACGTTAATGTTCCACAGAATCAGTTGGCGTAAACGGATTATTCTCACAAGCCGTCTTAGATTGCGTTTATACACTAGACAGTACGCGAAAGACCAGGACAGACTGTGATCGCAGAGATGCGAAGACTTAGCGCATTAACACCATACACAAGATGCTGTCACTGGAATCTGAAAACCTTTAAATAGGCCTTGTTATCTTACACTGTATATATTCATATAATTAGTTAAATGTGGAGATTTGTTTTAGGATACTTACTAAACTCTTCATTACATACTGACGTCTAAAAGAAACGATACAGTGTACAATTATTGTAACCGGTTTTGTGTCGCTGTTCATCACGAACGTTTCTACTTTCACAACAAAATTTGCTTTATGTGGGCCTACATTTCCTTTAAAAGTAGCTATACTGTTACTCTTGCGCTTGAGTCCCGTACGGGATTACAATCCGCGCCCTCAGGGTCAGGCATTCATCGCCAGCACTAAAGATCAGCCGCGTAGACCACTCAGCCAGTGAGATTTCGCTAAAAACCGAAGTTCAGCAACTGGATTTTCTACAAAGTCGACATTCAGTACCCCCCTGTGTCTACTTTTGTGGACGTTTATCTGGTTCGTATCGTGTTGAAACAACACTCTTTTGAAACATAGTATCTCTCACATGACCAACATTTCTTTATTTTCGTCAGTCGTCTCTAAGCCTTAGTAAGTTTCTTTTGGACGTCAGTATACTTCATGTCCCACATTACATCTTGTAGTATTCTGCATGTTCATTATTTACGAATAAGAATCTATGTACTTGAAGTTAATGACAGTCGACTATTTGCAGTCACAACAGTGAGTTAAAAAGAAATGGCGTGACATCTTATCAATATATCACGGTAGACCATTTCATATTCACATAAAAATGCTTATTGTCCTAAGTTACATTGAATCTGACAGTGCCCAAGGCTATTAAACTCGATGGCATTCTCCCCTTCAAAATCAATCTTGAGTGAGAAACCCTTCTGGTTTTATCAATTTATTGACATACATTAGCCAGTACGTGTTACCTTTGAGGTCAATAGGTTTTGCTGCTTTGTCAGTTTAGAGCCCCAAGCCACAGAATAGCGGTGCAGAACAATGCTGGTTGGGAAAACATACACTTACAACTAACATTAATCTGAGTAATGTAGTACGTAAAAAACTGTCGATTTTGTCGGTTGATGGCCTCATTAATGGTTTCTGGGAGAGCGGCTAATTTGGTTGCACTCTGCATGCAAATGTATTGCTCTTTGTCTGGGATGGCCTCGTGCACTTAAGCAAACATTACAATAATGTATATGGACATTTGCATCAGTTCATTTCCTCCCTATATCAGTAAGAGAACAATTGAGACAGTATTGCGATAGAAAGTGAACTTTACCAGATACATTTTTATCAGTTCTCTAAATTTAACTTGTTTAATGATGTTGAAACTCCTATTGCTGCCGAAATGGTCATCTGCGCAGATCCGTATGCTGATATAAAAGACTTATGGTAATAAGTTGAATATTGTACAAGAATATTTGCACTACATTGTGTTGAAATTTACATTTAGATATCCAATTAACAAATATAGAAAAGAAGTTCAGAAGCAACCACGATGAAAAGTAGATTATTCGCATGTTTATTTGTTTTGAAGTGTTTTCTCAATCGATGGCGCTCGAACCCATTTGAGATGTCGGTCTTGTGGGTTATGAAGACATACTGCCAATGCATGGACACTAGTTTCTAAGAAAAACTCTCTCTCTCTCTCTCTCTCTCAACGGCTGCGAGAGACACACTATGAGTATTCCACTGTTAACTGTAGCTCTAGCGAAAGGGGAGCCATATCTCAGTAACTGTACGTGTGGTTATAAACACGTTAACAAACACTCTAAATATGTCCTAATTATCTGTTTTGGCTTAAAATGTCGAATACAATCTCATATTTCATCTTATCCTTGGACATCTTTTAGGATTGAAATCAAAGCTTGCATATCTAAGCAAACTTGACATTTGTTTTAAGACTATCATCTCGTGGGAATTAATCCAAATAAAGCCTAACAGGTAACGAGATACAGCCCCTGTAAGGTTAAGCAGCTGAGCCATACAGATGTCTGCACACAGACTATTAGAGCACCATTGGGCATCGTCGCAACTGTCGTAAACATGATAAGGTGTTCTGTAACATTCCAAATCGTTGCTCTGAGGTGTTCAGCATCAATTCATTTACATTCGTTTTGGTGCTGCGGGATAGTATTCTGTACTAAACATGACGAGTACAAGATCAGCTATGTTTGAAAGAGCAGTGACTAAAGCCTTGGAACTCAAGTTAGTTAGTTAGTTAGTTAGTTGCGTCGTCTTTCTTCCACACCTTCATTTCGTATGTTTTGTTTACACCATCTCCAATGACAAACTGTATCTGTTGAACAGATTAACCGATTCTCAGCTCAACTAAGGGTTAAAGAATTTAGTCATAAATCGGGCCTGTCAGACAGTTCAATAGTTCCACTCCCATAGTTATGTAAAGAAATAATTACTTTTACTTACACCAGAAATAGTCTTGTGATATACCTGAAACATATAGATGTCACTTTTATGAATGAACGTTGTCTGTATACATGGTTTCAACTTAAAGATAGCGTCTCTGAAATGTCGAACAGAATACACTCAAAGTTGAAATCTGATGCAGTTTATTTCCACAAAGTGTGTTACTTATTTATCTTATGTAGAGTCATTAAGCCGATTCGATTTCGCGGCCAGTGTGCGAGTTAAGACGTTATCGGCCAACTGGGAGACATTAGGCTCTTGTAGACATCACTCGACTTTAAACAGGATTCCCCAAACCATTTTCCCCGCGTAATTGTACGGTGTTGTGGCTTCAGAAATCCCAAAAGCACTCAATTTTTCACCAAGTTAAGGTTAAAAGACGTATGTAGTTCGTGGCCTGTGATTCGTCAACATTTAGCATTAGCTTAAAGGACGGAGTTGTTTACTCGTGGAAATTAATCCGGGCATTCGGGCCAGAAGATGTGAGCTGATCACCTATAGAATTGGTACAACAAGTGGAGGGTTAACCTACATAATATTATGGATATAATGTACATGTTAACACAACGGAAAGAGGAACGTTTTGGGAACTAACTCATGTTGTCACCTTCAGGGTGCATTAAAATGTGAATCATTGTCATTTCAGAGTTTTGATAAGAAATTATGTACACAGGTGACCAAAATCAATGCAACCTATGTAACCGTCAATAACGTTGTCAATAGTAATGCTGAAGCTTTGCGTTTTTCTGTAAAGTGTAAAGAGATGGGCCCGGGGATGCCCACGTGGAAACTTCAGTGGCCAAATACAACATAATTTGTTCTATTTGGGATTACATTTCCTTGAAAAGTAGCTATTCTTCTACTTTTGCGGTTGAGTCCCGTCCAGGATTCGAACCCGTACCCTCCGTGATCAAGCATCCATCGCCAGCACTAAGTACTGCAGAGACTTCGCTAAAAAAAACAATTTCAGCAACTGAGTTTTCTTCAAAGTCGGCAATCAGTACCCAATGAAATGTGAGATTTTAATGAGAGAGAGAGAGAGTGTGTGTGTGAGAGAGAGAGAGAGAGAGAGAGAGAGAGAGAGAGAGAGAGAGAGAGAGAGACTCAATATCCGAATGTATTCAAAAACACAAGAACGACATCCCGATTGAGTTCGAGAGCCATATCATCGATTAAGAAAACACTCCACAACAAATATACATGCGATTAATCGCTGTTAGTTCCATCGCTGTTAGTTCTGGACTTCTCATCTATATATTTTGTTAAATGCACAATTTAATGTAAATCTAAACACAGAGTATAATGCAACTATTCTTGTACAATATTCAACTTATTACGTTGAATATCGGTCTTGGGAACTGTGACAGTACCAGGGGGCTACTTAATGTCGACTATGTAGAAACCTCAGTTGCTGAACTTCGCTTTTTGGCAAAGTCTCGGTGGCTGAGTGGTCTACCTCGAGTGAAACGTAGCACGTATGTTTTACATTGACCCTGGTTAAGGCATGTGAACTATGAATAAATTTTATTGACAGTTCAAAATGGGTTGTATTTTGTGGGCCATCCGGTAATAGTCTGGAGGCTATACAGAAATAGGGGCTTGAAATCACTTTCGTTAAATGTTTTTAATGAAAATGATTTCTAATCTTAAATTAAGAGCCCCGCTGATTCATTTCTATTGGTTGTCACTCTGTGAAATGACTTTCAAGGTCACAGCAAGGTCATAAAAAAGTCAACCCCAAAAGTCATCAAACTGCATATTTTTACTGCGCATGATACCCTATACGTCTTGGTCAATGATTGTAGTCAAACATTACCCCCACCTCCCCAAAATAAAAATCTGCATTGCAGAACCCCAAACTGTCATTTACAACAACTGATAAAATAACCTAGTTTCTTGTCCATTTGGTTTCTTATCGTGTCACCTTTCCACGTTATTAGTGTTGGTGTCGTTAGGAGTCACACTTTACTTTCGGCCCAATAACTCAAGTCCTGGTTCATAATTTCATTGAAATTTTACATGAGTATTAACTTTGCTCTTTGCACAAAGAGGTCCCCTATTGGCTATAGGGGTCAAAGATCTAATGTCAAGGTCACAAGACCATTATATTTTTATCTTATTTTTCATTTCCACGCAATAGTAATTTTATTCATATATTTTAGTGAAACTGAATGTTTGTCTGGGCACAAGGAGGTAACACACCGAGAATAAAGTCTATGCAACTAAACGGACGATCTCCGGGGCAGATACAGAATTTAGGATTAGGCGCATGACATAAAGTTTTGGTTGTGGGAGGAGTATAAATTCTAATGAGGATCCGATGATCATACTCCCACATTTTTAGAGAGTATTAATACTATTATATGTAGCATCCGCTCGCTGTAAATTTTAATAAATGGACGCTCTGAGATGCATCTTCCGGCATTTATTTGAGTCAGAAAGGGG
>JAUELE010230866.1:0-12091 GCA_031471655.1 Diodora aspera | reverse complement strand
TTGGGAACTTTTTCATAAAACAAGATGGGGAGGGGGAGACATCTGTTTTTACGCGTGAAAACACTTTCTAGTTAAAAGTGATATTGGCCGCCAATTTTTTAATACTAATTTTGATTGATTTGGTTTAGGGAGGCAGGTAATTACTCCTTGTTTTTGTGTTATAGAAAATGATCCAGAAATAAAAGCAAAATTTATTGACTTTATCATTAATGTATGTAAATCATGCCAACAATTTTTTTATTCCACTGTACAACCATCAGGACCTCTTTTTTTCATTTTTCATTCTTTTTAGCACCAATTGCATTTTCTCATACGTAATATATCCTTCCAGGCTATTTGACAATTCTTCTGTTAAGTTTTGGATGTCAGATATATTTCAAACATTTCTTCCCAATTTACTGATGGACATTGTTCTGCTCTGTACAATGTTTCATAGACTTTTGGGTTTCATTTTGCATTTCTTTAGGTTCCTTTACATTTTTACAATCAAAACATAACACATTCATTGATTTATTTTTAAAATGTCTTTTTTCTAGATTTAAAAAGTATTTTGTAGGTTTTTCTCCTTGTTCTATCCGTTTTGCCTTCGATCTAATAAATGCACCCTTGTTCTTAAATTTTCAATTTCTCCTAATTCTTCCTTAATTTCCTGAATCTTAGCATTTCTTTCTTTGTATCTTCAGAAGTTGCCTATTCTATTTCTTTTTCTAACTTAGTTAATTGTACTTCAATTTCTTTTGTCTTTTTTTCTGCCTCCTTTTTTTATGAGATGAATATTTAATTGTATATACTCTAATAGCCATAAGTACAACTTCAAATAGTAACTGATCATTAATGGTATATACATTTTCTCCGTTTTTATACAAATTTATGGTTTCTTCAATAATGGATTTTACTTTGTCAACATAGATTTTTCTTTCAAAAGTGCATTATTGAATTTCCAAAAACCTTTTGCCATTTTCAGTTTGTATGCATACGCTGTTTGGCTTAACCGATGTTAAATAGCGGGCCATTTTAGAAATCTACCTATCACGTGACAAAACAGATCACTATTCCGGATTATTTTACCGGACAGTACCTCTTTATTTACAAATCTTTTTTACCACACATCCTCTTTGTTAACGATTAATGCCCGTTACGATAAAGTAAGATACCTAAATTATACATACCAGGATGTTTCCTTAAATCCTCAATAAAATACACAAGCAAACACTCCTTTAGAGATGAATTATAGCCAAGTAACTTTGCAAGTTTGCCATTGTTCGATTACAAACCTAAATCAGAAATAATTAATCTGAACTCTCCCCTTTTCTGGGAATGATAAACAACACAAAAAATAAACTTCACGTTTTTTCTTTACATGCTCCTTTAGGAAGAGTAAATTAATTATTCTGCACATTTGTCACTGGTCATACAAAATTAATAAATCAATGATGAAAAGTTCTGCATCTTACCCCATTCCTGAGGTTAGTAAATAGAACACAAAATTAAAAGTTAATGTCCTTGTTCGAGATCGCCACTTAGTGAATTTTCCTATCTCCTCCTCAAGAATAAAACTTCTCTAATCCGAATCCTTAGTTTTCCTCCACTGGAGCATAATATCGACACCGCGTTCTTGTATCCTAGTTTGCACGTTTTCAGTCTTTCTCATACGCGTTTGCAGTAAGCTTCCCTCGATACTACTTTAGACTCACGGACAAGTCTGTTCTGACCTATATCTTGCTTTTTCTCAACTCTTCATTCTCAAACGTCGCTTTAAAGACCTTGTCTCGGTCAAGTTGTTTCACAAATTTGACGACAATAGGTTTTGGGCCATTTTCTTCACCGGGTCAGTCGTGAATCGTGGCAGCCTGTGTACGTTAAATATATGGGAATAGTTTTAGCATCTTGCACGCCCATTTTCTTAAACAATTTTCTGCATGAACTCTCCGGGTCCTTTCTATCACTTATTCCGTTGACAAGTAGATTCGGCTTGCGTCGATACAGATCATATATCAACAGCTTTCGTTGAATTTCATCGTCTTGCACTCTTCTTGCGGTTTTCCTTTTTTCGAGTTCTGTTTTGTTTTTTTCTGACATTTGCACAGTAAAGTTACAACGAGTATCCAAGTCATTAAATGGGTTTTTTTCAAATCAGTTGTTTCATTGTGTAAAGCGTCTATTTTTGTAGTTAATTTGACGTGATGAGTACGGTCTGTTCATCGAGTTTAGAGATGAAAAATTCTTTCATTTCTTCGTCAGACTTTTATTTTGCCGGGTTACTTGTGTTGAAATATTGATTTATTTAAACTTGTTCAAGATTCCCTTTTCCATTTTTCGATTTTGAGCGCGTATTTGATGCCATTTACTATAGTGAACAGGGTGGATGGTTTGGATATTTAATAGCTCCTTCGCACCACGTCTTTACATGTCGGCCATCTTACCGGAAGTTCGCCTAGTTTATCTACCAAAATTCCAAAAAATAATTTGCCATAATGTGAAAAATGGCAATGTACAGTTAGGTCCTTGATGGGTTAAGGGTATCACTGAGGGTACGGGTATTCACATTTCTATTTGTTCTCACTTTATATCGTTCCCATGGAAATGTATTAGTGCCACAGTGAAACGTTTCTACAAGCATCTACGAAGATGATATTTTATGATGTCATTGTGACGTGATATTTTACCTAATATCTCAACTGCTTTTCCTACACTTATTGTACCCGAGGAAGTTTATAATTTACTGACATCCAAAAGAAAGTATACCAATTTTTTTAGACTCTACTGAATAAATTCACAAATGCGTTGAATATACAAGAGAAATCCCTTCAAGACTTGAAAAGTTTATCAATGAGATGATGTCAATCAAACTACACTCACAGAAATCCAAGCATCCTTCAGCTTTTGATCAACTATGGCATAAAGACGTAAGGGAAAATAATTGAAATCATTTGGTATACTTTCTTTTGGACGTCAGTATATATCGCTAAAATTGCACTGTAACGTGACAAGCAACGTAGCTTTCACACGGCATTTGCAAAAGTAATTGAAACCAAGTTAACTACAGGTGTGTGAAGACGATGAGCGTTTTAACAGTACAAAAGCCTTCAGTCCTTTGACTGCAGCTGCAGGAATCCACTTTAACTCACTTACGAACTGTTTTTTTTATTTTATCTGACTCATTTTTTAAATCTCCCCCTGGCATGTTTCACAGTGAATCTGCAAGGTTGTGCTCTTACAGAACACTCCACATTTGGTCGACATGTCTTCCGTAAAATGTAATGGAAAGTGGTGTTCTTTAAAAGCAACAGTATCATTCAGTATTGACTTACATTTGTCAAGACCCTGAGCCAAGGCACAGAAAAATAGTACATCTTACTCTGCCACAGCCATCTCTTCTTGGGCCTTGCTCAGGCAGTGCAAGGGAAAGCTGTATAGCTCAGAAATAACAACTTGCCTCTGAAGTTACATAGGATTAGACCGAACTCGTGGCCACACCGAACTGGTCGCCACATAAAAAACATCGCTATAAATTATCCCAGAAAGTAGACAACAGCGGTCAATGGCTAAGTGAGTGAGTGAAATGGATTTTTACATTGCAGGGGGCAATATTTCAACCATAGCGCAATTCAATGGCTAAGTAAATTGAATTAATTTAATCAATTAAGTAAATAACTTAACTTGTAGGTTCTATCTGTAGTACATATGTTTACAAATGTTCATTATGTGTGCGCTGACTAATAACGATAGCGGACTTCTTCTGTTCTTAGCCCCAGTCCACTTTAACGGCATATCATTTCTCTAAACTACAAACAAAGACGATAGTAATAATTGTTAATACGAATACCGAATGCGCACCTATTTTACAAACGAAAATAAATAATAAGTATTAACATTATAGCACGAATTGTATTTTTAGACGGGGATCTAACTTGTGGCGACCAGTTCGTTCTACCCCGTTACGTATACTTCAACACAGCCTTGGGAAGGAAAAGCAGTATAGTTCCGAAATAACCTGCCTCCTATTTTAAATATAATCAACACATTTACAGCCTTAGGGTCTTGATAACCATCTATATACGGCAACATGCATTACATTAGTGACATTGTATAAGTACAGTTGTACACAATAATTAATGTTTTAGGACATACAGAATTAATGTAACATTTACATCGACATTACATGACGATTCAGCAATAACAAGATGGAGGGGGGATCAGTTACTGTAATCACAGATGACCAAATTAGGAAGTGCAATGTCCCATTCTGAAATCAACATGGCACACATCGTAAACACCTTCGATGTCGGAACTATTAGGTCACATGGCTTCATTGGGTTGTGCCTTTCCATTTTCAGTTGTTGAGTGACTGGAATAGGGTCCAGTACCATTTTGCTTATCGTAAAAGCCACCAGTATATCTCTTGTTTGACATTGTTTACTTTGCTTAGCAATAAAACAAAATACTCCTGGAACGCCCAACATCAAATGCATCAATTATACCTATTTACGTCGAATTGATACACCAATAGATCGTTAACGTTATCCCTATTTTGAAGTTCATAAACTTGGCAATTAAAACTCGGGTCCGTCTATTTCTGTTCCTGCTTGTGACTAAAATCGCCGCTGTTGACTCATATTTGGACCTCGTTCACTTGTTAAGGACGCGATGTCCACTACTAATCACCTGTTAGATTTAAATCTGTATCTGTGTCCTAGCTCAAGTTATCTTCATCGCTTCCTGAAAATAACACTCTTGTGACACTCTTGTGACAGTGACTTTAAGTTGTACGTAAACGTACACAAGTTGTCTGAAATTAAGTGTTCGATGGAAGTATCGGCTTTGTAAGTAAAACCCTTCTGGTACTTGTTGTTGTTATTATTATTATTATTATTATTATTATTATTATTACAAGCATCGACATTACTCACTTTAACAACATCGATACTTTCAAATGGAATTTTTCAATTGTGTAACGTTGTATGAAGATCAGACATTGTAATGTCCTCGTTCAGTAAAACAACGTATAATCTACACTACAATATATCTGTCCTTAAAGTTGGATGATTCGTAGTCAAACTCGGTGTATTCTTTTCAAAAAACATCTTATGGAACCATAAATATACATACAATTATGTACATACCACAGATAATACACAAAAATAGAGCATGTTTGTCGGGTTTACAGCCTATTGAATATCGTCATTTAATTGTGGACCCCCATGCCATAAAATAAAACAAAATGAATTTCAAACTTTCCGGCAGTATCTTGAAAATAATCGTAAACTTTCGGAAACATTACACTTGCAAATAAATGCATTCGGCTTATATTCGGAAAATATTCGGAAATCGACGATACATTCTTCGGTAAACATTTCGGAATAAGGTTGGCTATTTGAAAGTCGAAAATATATCCGTTTGCATCTGCCGGGACTAATGGCATACAGCGTTATTTAATTAGGCAGACAATTTTACAATGCATGATTTACAGTTTATATGATTTATTTCACACAGATAGCACAGACCTATTTTGGCTTTCGGGAGCACGTACCCAACTTTAAAACACGCCCACCGTACTGTTGTAACTTTAGGTTTCAATCTTTAACACAAATTACACAACTACAACATCGCTGCCCTTAATCATGTCAGCCTGACCTGCTTAAGAATAAATACTCGCACTTTCTGGATTATCATAGTCAAATTAGGTAAACAAACAGTCCAGAGCTCTGTTTATACGGCGAAACATTGCATATATGCAAATTTGCACATATGCAAAGAATACACACGTGTGCAAATGTCGCTGTATAAACAAGGCTTTAGACAATCTCCGGCATTAGTTAATACCATTGTAAATATAGGTTAATTAATGGCCTGAAGACTTGATGACTATCAAACAGATCTATTGTGAATGGAGACTCACAGACACAACTCGACGGGGCAAAGATTCAATAAGCAAACTAAGACCTTCTATTAGTAGGACTTTAACATTGCAGCTTTATAAAGTCAGCAGGGATTATTTCGAAATTACTATCATTCCCTTCACGCAGTTTGAATGAAAAGATTAATGTCCAAGCTGATACAAGAACATTACACCAATAATCATATAATATATCTCGGATTTGCTTTCTTGTCTTGTCAAACAATATAACAATAACGAAATTTTCATCATCACTGAATCCCCAAGATGGAGTAAAGATATCAATATCTTGAGTATTTCAATATTAAATAATATCTCTAGAGAGACGAATTTTCATTGAAAGGTTTTCGACGTTCTTCCGTAAAATATATTATTTTACATGAAACATATTCACTACTGTTTCCTTTTGCTTGTAACACCGAGCGTCTTGTTATTTTTCTCACGCTACTGCCAATTTGTAATTAAAGACGTTTTGCGTTGGTTTAGTTTCATATTTGAGCCAAAAAGATAAATAGTTGAATTCGACAAACTGTACCAACTAATTAGATAGTGATTTAATTTAACCGATTCCCAATGAATTTTGTGATAGATTCTAATAGATTGAAGCAATGTTAGTTTTTAATTATTTTTACAACGTCAACATATGGTGCAAAATGCATTACAACGTTCTATACATTTTCACAAAACATTTGCATGAAACCAAAAAGATCAAAACTGTTTTAAAGATCATAAGCGAAGACTAGGGATCATTGGGAGCTTAACATGCTCCGGTTGCTTGACGTTGCAATGGGAATAAGATTCAACGTTGCGATCACCACATGTTTGGATGCATTCACTTCACCGTTACTAGTTAAGTTATTATTTTTTACTTTCAGTGTTGCGCTTTGCGCCCAGAATTACCGAGCATGTCAGAACTGTGACAATGTTTAGAGGGTCATGGGAAATCATTGGTATTCTTTGTAATTGAATTGGGAAGACATGTAACATGCTTCCTCTGTTGTGTTCCACGACCATATATATTTCTTAACGAAATTTAACGATAAAATAAATTCAGTTGACGAAAACCCGGTGACATCTCCAATAGTTTCATTTCTCGCTTCAGTTTATAAGAATTCCTTTTTGTTTCCAGAGGGAATTTCTGTCAAGACAATTACTTAGTTACATGTTGTTTTCTTGCTGTAATAGAATACACGACGCTTTTCGAGTGAAACTGGTTCTGCAGTGTCCTGCAATTATATCCAGTAGTAAGTTTGTTACACTACGCGGGTTTAGCATAGCATCTGTACACATTCTAAGGTCCTGAGATCGAATCCCCGAGCCAATCTTGCTGCTACACGTACTGACGCTCTGTGCATTGCAGATCATGAGACCATCATTGGTTAGTCATCCGCAGCTCGCATGTTTCACCGCAGCAAATCATCAACTGACGATGCAGGCTTTGGACATGTTCTAGATCTTCTATGCTAAAGAGGTCCTACTAGTACTAGTGGAATATACAATTGTCTGGTTTCCCAAACGATCAAGTATCACCAGAAGCTCTGCATTACCAACCATGCTATGTTGCTGGTATAATAAAATTGATAAATATATATAAATGAAAATCATAAAAAACCATAGGGCTTTATTTCCCCAGTTTGGGAAACAAATTGAGTTCCCAGTTTGAGAACCATTGTGGTGGACCCATTCCCTCTCTACAGCCCCAGATCTTCAAAGGTTGACCCTCTTCATGACCCCCAAGACTGAGACACGGGCATTGTCCAACATATCTACCTAGACCGATTGCTATTCATGTCAGTATTCACCGAAATTGGGTACCCGATGGGGGGTGAAGATTTAACTTCACGCGAGTAGCTTAGGTACATACGTATAATGTCTGTTAACACTTTCGTGCCTAATGCTCAGTACTGACCAGCCAATCTCTAACCATAAATGTATTTCAACCATGTAATTCTAACTCACTCAAAGAACGTGGAAAGGTTTCTTCGTACGAGCATACAGTTACTGGAGCTCGGTTTTATTTTAAAGTTAGATACGTGGTCAAACTCAATGTTTTCTGTTCTAAAAACAACTTATGGAACGATACGTATACATAAAATTATATACATGTACATACCACGAATGATAGACAAAAGTATAGAACTTGTCCGTTAAAAAATTACAGCCTCTTAAATGGCCATATCTATTTGTGACCCCCGTGCCAATTAATAAAAAACAACTGCCTTCCGAACTTCCCGACAGAATCTTAAAATTTTGCAAACCTTCGGAAACGTTACACTTGCAAATAAATGAATTCAGTTCATATTCGGAAGGCATTTGAAACTCGACTGAGCATTCTTCGGTAAACCCTCAGAGAAAGGTTCGGAATGAGGCTGGCTATATCAAAGTCGAAAATATATCCGTTTGCAACGACAGGGACTAAGGGCATACGGCGTTATTTAATTGGACATACACTTTTAAAGCGTATGACTTACAGTTTATATTATTTATTTCACACAGATAGCACCAGACCTATTTTAGCTTTCGGGAGCACGTATCCTTAATGAAACAGCTAACCTCAGAATAGGAATTATCATGAGCTTCACCAGGAAAAGAACATGGTCTTATAATGAACCTGAAAACCCCCTTATTCAAAACATGTCCCACAATATATAAATAATTATATAAAGCGATATTATCGTCTCCACTTAGCTACTCTGTATTAGTGCTTCAATAATATCAAGAGAATGCAAACGTCTACAGGCATATATTTGTCAATATTTTCTTATTTTAAACCAAGCCCAACTGATATTATTTCGGAATCATTGCCTTTAGATTGCTTCTAACACACAACGTTCAGGAAAGACATCACAGATGGACTGGTGTTCCCGAGGAACAAAATTGTCCAATTTATCTTCAAAGGGAAGAATACCAAATCCACCGTGATACTGGATTTTGGCAAACTCTTAACGGTGCATCTAGAAACTGCAGGTCCTTTTTAGACATCAAAGCAGGAAAAGACATACTGATTATTTGGATTTTGATGTGATCAGGAAACGTTGGAGTGGCATTCATAGAGAAGAAGTTTCTCACGGACGTGTGTTTCCTATTTCTCCCTATTATCAACCAGAAATTGTAATTGCGGACATCCTGTTTTAACGCCATGGTCGATGACAATCTCGGTGGCAATGAAATCCTATGAAGACGTGCACATGCGAAATATGATATTGAATGTTTCTTCGTATAAAACATAAAAATAATTTCAACTATCAAGCGTAGTGAAATATACCGTGATCGTTTAGGAAATGATCAAATACAACATTATATGTTTTATTGTTACATTTGAGATTACGCCACCTTGAAGCTGCTATTTCAAGGAAGTGTAATCCGAAATAAAACAATATGTTATATTTGATAATTTCCGTATCTGTCATTGAATATTTCACTGCTATATCAACCTTTGGGCTGTGGTAATGACTCATTAAGAAGGATAAACTGAATAACTCATTAACTTAATATATACTATATAGAAAACTCAGTTGCTGAACTTTCGGTGGCTGAACGGTCTGCACCGCTTACCTTTGTACTGCCAATAGGTGCCTGACCCTTAATGCCCGGGTTTGAATCCCGGACGAGGCTTAACCTAAATAGTAGCAGAATATTTATTAATCAAACAAAGGTGTATACCCTAATAGAACAACTAATGCTGTATCAATGTTAACAGTAAATACTGAACGCAAGGTAACTTCAACATTTAAACATAATTTTACAAGTGTTGTTTGATATTATTTAAATGTTTACCTTGCAACAAGTCATTTGTTTACCCTGCCACAAGGTGTGACTTGAAGGTAACTGAGTTTGATCGTTATCAACAATTTATTTCAAAAACCTTAGTTCACGTTAAATAGTCTCAACTCAGCGTCAACAGAAAATGTAATGCGTCATGACAATCTTGTTCGCATGCATTCTGGTAGCAAACTGGCAGTGATTGGGAGTTTTCTCTTGACACAAACAACGCTCCCCTTTGCTACTTGGCATTTATCGTATTTTTAAGGTTTAGAGCAAAAAAAACCGTAATTCAGTATTTTCTTCTACTGTAATGAGGTTGGACGGGCGACATGTAACATTCTTGGACCAAAAAACAATCGTGATTGTTTTCAAGTCTAGAGTAACCTTTGCCTTTAAAGAATGAAGATGTAATTTGTAATAATTGACATATATTGTAATACTGACATAGCGTGTAAAAGAGTTTGACGTGAATTAAAACACTGATTAAAAATATAATGGAAGTCGACCATGTAATAAACAGTATGACTTGTTTGGTAACCATCTGTAGCATTCAATACGGTCCACGAAAAATCTTTGTAAGCATGTTGACGTTTATTTTAATGATCAGAGATGGGCATGCGTTGCCAAGTGGTATAGAGGCATATCACACGCTGGGGAAGTTCAGAAAGGTCAACCGTAAATAACAGTAGGATGAGACCCTTGCACACGAGGACCGATAAGATATAATACGAGTAAGATAAGTATAAATGACAGAAAAATTCGCAATGCTGTTGTTCGTTTTCGTCTTGGTTGTGTAGATCTCATGTGTAACAAAGGTAGATTTTATTTTGTACCAAAAGATCAACGTTTCTGTCCGTTCTGTAAAAACTGTATTGAAAATGAATATCACCTCTTATTTGTATGTCCATTATATAAATAATTACGTTTAAAGTATTTGAGTGCCATTCACTTTAATATTCAAACCATGATTCGCATTTTAAATTAAGTTTTGATGATTTTAGCCCGCCTATACAGCTTAAGATTGCCCCGTTTGTTTATCATAGTTTGAAGTTGCGGAAATCGTTATAATTCCATAACATGTAAAATCTAATGTTACTTTTGCTTGCTCTTGTTTAACATGCTACACAAAGGGCATGTGATCAATATAATTCCTGTAAATTCGTGTACAACGAGTGCATCATGATTATTATACACCTGTATAGATATGCATGTATATCCTTCATGTATTTGGGCCTATGGCCTAAAATACAATAAACCATTCTGATTCTGAATGATAACAACGTTCTCTTTCAGTTTGTTTGAAGGGTTGGGCCAAGTTCCAGACAACCTGTTATAAGTTTTATGACAAACCAAAGCATCAATTCGCTGGAGCCTTCAGAGAATGTGAAAAGATTGGAACACAGCTTGCCAGCGTAGAAACCAAATCTGAACACAAGTTTCTTGAGAAACAGCTTCTTAAGCGATTTCCTAAAATCAATGTATGGAGAATAGGAGGCAAACGAATCAACAACACCATGGTGTGGTTCAAAGGCGATAAACCTAGACCCAAAACGATGAAATACACAAACTGGGCCAAGGGCATGCCAAGTACTTATACATCGGCAGCCCTGGTTAAGGATACAAAAACCACGAAGTTTTTGTGGCATGGCGTTTGGGCGGGATCCTCGAGTCAGCTGCCCAAGTACACGTATCCTTTCATATGTGAGAAGCGAGCAAGACGTAAGTTAAATCGAGTTGTTCCTGTCATAACACATAGCTTCCTGCATTGCCTCCTCGTTTAACCCTTTGAACCCCAACGGTCTGTTGTGAGGCCACAATCAGTAAGCTCAGATAACCCAGAGACTTGTATACCGGCCGACACATGTTGTTGTTTAGGAGCTGATAGCTTAGGCAACTTCTCAGCAACTCTATTACATCCGATCTTATGTTTGGTAAGGAAGCATTCTTTCACTGTTTCCCCTAGGAGAATCTGGGTGGTGGTGTCCAAGACGTAGGGAACCCAGGGTTCAAAGGGTTAATTCGCATGCATGACAATCTGTCTTGCCAATGGTTCGTCTCGACGTCATGTGGAAGGCCTTACACTGGGCTAACTTGGCCAATAAAGATCAGGAGAATAGAATCTGATGTCCGAACAAGTTCGAATGTTTTGAGTCTGAGGATGTCCTCAGTCACTATCTCCTATTACGCTGAGATAATCTAATGTTTAAGTCAAGCAAAAAATCTTTCATCTTGTGCTATTTTTTAGTTTATAATACAATACAGGTACTCCAATTTAGTCAATACTGATCTGACACATTTTAAAGTTGGATACATGTTCCCGAGCACAAAATAGGTCTGGTGCTGTCTGTGTGAAATACACTGCCGGGCAAAAGAAACGATACCAAATGATTTCTGTTATTTTCCCTTACGTCTTTATGTCATAGCTGATCA
>JAUELE010230855.1:0-12093 GCA_031471655.1 Diodora aspera | reverse complement strand
CTTTCCATACACACAAAACGAATATCGAGAATAGGAGTGAATCCAGGGTATTTGACACAGACATGTCATCCATCATCCTATACAAATCCAGATTTGACTGGAGAAACAGCACTAACTTTATCTTATTTCATGATGGTCCTGCTTTCAGTTTTAAATCTGATGTACTCACTGTGATAGACCATTGTTAAACTGAAATGCAAAATTCAGAGGGACATCAACTCCTTGACCATCTTGACCTGTCCACTGTTCACCCGCTGCATTTGGGGGGAACCACACACTCTCAGTGGCAGTTTTAAACCAGCCTGTAGCTGTAACACAGGTGGTGGTCGAGCTAGAACAGTAGCAGGGCAGACAACCTATTGTCGCCCATGGACCAAGCCCAAAATGTCCTGAAAGCAAAACAAAGTCAGTATGTTAAAGTGTACAACACTAAACGTTAAGATGATGCTTTACATTGCAAGTGCAATATTTCAGTCAAAACGCAATATGATGTGTGCAGGTGCATGCTGAAGGAAACGATAAAAGAAAGATCGATGGAAAGAAAGTTAAAGGAAAAGATCACCAATTAAGTTTCCTTGTACAACAAGCATTGGGTTACTGGGGTCCTATTCTTCCTGTGACATGTCATGCTTCGGAAACTCCACAGGGTTTGATTTGAGGTTTTATGTTATTTTCGGCAATCTTTCAGTCACATCACCACAGCCACATCACCACAGCCTCATCAGCCCCATTCCGCACCCCTGCAAAATGTGATAGCGTTGTAAAACACCAATTCATGATTCAGTCTGAACACAAGTTTTGGATTTAAATCTCACCTGCTTTGCACTGGTCACATTTGTCTCCTTCGACGCCATCCTTGCACGTACATATCCCAGAATCCTTTGCACACACGCTGACAACACTCCCTTCTGCATTACAGTCACATGGCGTGCAACCCTGTGTTGTCAGATTATGATACCTATGAGCAGACAAAAACAATGAAGTAGGTAAATGATCGAATTGAAATGTTTTATATGAGCAATATGTCAGCCATAACCATGTGATGTGCAAGGTGCTCACATAGTGAAAAGTTTAAGACAGAGACAGAGAGAAAGCAAAGAAAAATATCTCCTTTTAAACTGCTTTGTATGACAAGAACTTGGTTACTGAGGCCCTATTCTTTCTAGTGAGTGAGTGAAAGTGATTTAACGCAGCAGGGGGTAATATTTCAACCGTAACAGTACGGTTGGTACAAAGGGCACCAAATGGTTGAGTCGAACGAAAGTGACCCAGCCGGGATTCGAACCCCTGACCTTGCGGTTGTGAGGCAGATGCTCTACCAATTGAGCTACCTGGGCCCCCTTCATAGGAGTGAATTTGACAGAGGCTTTTGCTGAGTCACAAATAGCCTGGAATTTCGAGGATGGCATTGCTTTTAAAAATGCTATGTCTAATAATGAAAAAAAATAGTTTCCACAGAAGATATTGCAACAATACATAATTTATTGTTTTTAATTGGACAAATTGCATTGCAGTTGCAAATAGTTATGAATTTCATTTTCAAGTCACCTGGTTTGGAAGGACTTGTTAAGCTTGCCTGGTCGATGTTTATCACAGCACTCTCAGATCACTCGCTATTTATAATACTTGTGCTCATTCATTCGGTGCAGTTACAGATTGTGTCACACACCCAGCAGCTCGGCTGAGTTCAAGTGAAAGAAATAAGGGACTCGTAAAGAGCAGCCTTGGAACACTTGAGCTTGTCATGTTTGTCCTCTGAATCATTTTGATCTGACCGTGTGATCCCCTCTGAATTATCTCCCCTGTTTCATCACAGATCATGCATGGATGTAGAGTTCACCAATTCTTGTCCAAAGGATGCGCTGCTGCATAGCCGCCATCTTTGAAAATCTTACTGGCTATCTGACGATAATTGTCGTCCAAATTGGCTACTGGCCCTGAAACAACAAAGTTCTCAAGAATACAAAGGCTTTCAGGTATTCTCGGACTCCAAATTTCATATACTGAGAAGAAAACACCTGATATTCAACGCCAAACTGTTTCTGACATTTTGTCGCACAAAGTTACAAAAAAGTAATGATTACGACCACTGTCTATATTCATCAATGATATCTTGAAGATTTACCATCAGCTTTTGCACAGCTGCCCTTTAGTACTATCTTGTTTTGTCCATATGATAGTTTATGTTTCAAGACCAGTTTTAGCCTTGGCTCTGGCTGCAGTTTCAACGTACCTTTCGACAGCTCTTCTAGCCGGACTTGACATCTGTTATGAGCTTCCTTACAAAAGGTTTGTGCCAGAATTACCTGAAATCAAAGTCAATAGTTGACACTTTCCATCACAAACAAGGGTGTGATTTTGGATTGTAGATTTTAGATTACTTGAGAAGTTAAGTAATGTCGAGCCCTGGCAGTAGTTGAATGGGTGATCGGCTTGTGTTGCAAAAGCTCTCAGGCCTTCAAGGGTTCGAACTCCCTGTCTTGCACTGAGACGCTGACATCATCAATATGTCATAATGACATCACAATGTCAGTGGTGTCAACTTGGGCAAGTGACTGAGTACCTGGTCCTCCATCAGGAGTGTTGTGTACTCCGAGTACTCCAAAAAACTGCTTGAGTTGCACCAGGGTAATAATGTTAAGTACTCTGAGCAAACTTTCCAAGCATGGATATAGCGCTATACAAGATGCCACATTATTATTATTATTATTATTTTGGCAACCTTTCAGCCATATAACCAAAGTGTCTAGTCCGTGTTGCATGCCTTTGTGGACCCTTAGCCTTCTTTCGACCAAGGGTTCTACGAACTACACGGTTAGTTCCGCCAAAAATATTTAAAAAAAAATAATATAAATAAATTCGATTTAGCATGGCTTTTGGCAATTTTTCAGCTATATCACTACAGTGTCACCTATATCACATTGGTGTCAGAGATGAATATCCAGGTTGAAAAAGAGGAAGGTACCAGTGCGGGGTTTGAATCCATAACCACCAAGGCTGGCAGATTACTGGGCTGATGGGCTGACACACTAACCACTCCACTATCCCGTGCCGCTTCAGAAAATTGAATCAGAGAAAGTATCAGACAGAATATTACCTCGTGATCTGCATTATTCAGTCCGACACAGTATGACCTGGATGCGCGACCCAGACATGCTGTCATGGCGTACAGATCGATAGAAATTTCCGCCAGGCGCTTGAGGTCCATCTGCTCGTGGATGACTTTCTGAAACATGCAGCAGAGTAAGTTAAATGAGAATTGTTTACCTTATCCAACAGTCAATAAAAAACTTTGTAAACTGGGTAGTGTAATCCAGGTTTCAGAGTATTGATTGGGTGAGTGAGTGGGTGAGTGAGTGAGAGAAAGAGCAAAAAAACCACTTGGTAGTTTAATTCGGAATTCAGAGCACAGAGTGGGTGGGCGAATGAGTGAGTGAGAGTGAAATAGATTTTTACATTGCAGGGGGCAATATTTCAGCCATAGCCCAATGTGATGTGCAAGAGGCACATCAGGAAAAGGAACAACACACGATTGATAGTAAGAAAGAGAAAGCAAAAGATCCACATTTTAGATGGCTCTTACGGCAAGCATGACGATACTGGGGTCCCATTCTCTCTGATGTTAGAGCGACACCCACGGAAACATGAATGAATGATTGAATGAATGACCTGGTAAGTGACAGCCTCAGCATTCAATATGCAATAAAACACTATCACTTGGTAGTATAACTCTGGGTTCAGGGTAAGGAGTTGGTGGTTGGGTGAGTGAATGAGAGCTTGAGCATTCAGCATCATTTTGGGGGGAATAAATCGCTTAGCTCCGCTCCAAAAAAGAAGTCCAAGAGGAGGGAATGCATGATGTGATTTGGCAAAAATGGATGGGGGGTGGGGGGGATGCAGACGGTAAAGGTTCCCTAGTTACTGCTGCTTTGCATAAAATTTGGCAGAAAAAGGGGGGATGCGCACTGCCTATGAATGTTTCATTGTCAAGGCTGAAACAATACTGGCTTGATGCACAAACTCTTTCATTATCTTGAGTCAATTTCTGAAATAGTTCTGGGGATACAGGTAGTGAGTGAGTGAAATGGATTTATACACTGCAGGGGGCAATATTTCAGCCATAGTGCAATGTGATGTGCAAAAGGCACATCAGAAAAAGGGACAACACAAGATGGATAGTAAGAAAGAGAAAGCAAAAGATCATCATTTTAGAAGGCTCTCACGGCAAGTATGAGGATACCTGGTTCCTATTCTTTCTGGTTTTAGAGCGGCCTCCCCGGGGAACCCCATGGGGTGGAATACAGATAGAAAATATACCTACATTTCCATGTCTTGTCAGTATCATCTGCACTGCTTTCTCAAACTGAAGAACATTCTGTTCTAGAAGATTGGCCGAGTCCTACAAAAAGAAGTACAGTACTGAAAATACATTCATATACCTTATATATGCAGTACTGAGAGTCGAGTAACAGATTTATGTCAGGGAAGCTTGCAACCAAAAATTGGTCAAAAATAGATTGATGAAAGAAATATCTCAGTTGAGATACCCTTTTACCAAAAGCATGAAGATGCATGTTCTGTTGCAGAGCACAATGGTCACGAGTTTGGGAAGATATGGAACACTGGGAGTAGATAGCAAGTGGATGTGCGACCTGATCACGTTGCAAAACCCAAACATTCACAAGCTCATGTTGTTTCCCACTGACACATGGACAATGCCATTCTGCAGGTGGTCATGCTTGCAAACTATCTCAGTTCACTAATATGGAAGCTTCACTGCTTGGTCAAAACCCCCGCCTCGAGAGGATCGTTGCAAATAGGAGTGATTCCAGTGTCCGCTGGCAGAGTCGTATATGCCCTGGATTTTGAGCACGGCTGAGCAGAAATGTTGCCCTATTTGCTCAGCATTAGTCACAAAAGCCTGGTGAACTTGGGATGTGCTAGAAAAAGACACAATAGTCTGCTGAAGGTCCCTGGTTCAAACCCCTCTTCTTTATCTGAGACTGGAACATTTTGATTCTTTCCAAAGCAGCTAACTGTTAAAGTGTTAAAGTGTGCGCACTCGCTCTCTCCACCCTACCTTCAAAACCCTATTAACATTCCCAAACCAGTGAGAGATCTCAGATCAGGAGACTAGTTTTAGCTTGTGGTCCCCAGAACAGCAAAGATATACGGTAACAGGGCGTTCAGCACGGCCAGTCCAGTCCTATGGAACTCATTACCATCAGCAATACGAAGTTGCGATGAGTTAAGCACTTTCAGAAGAAAACTTAAGTCACGTCTGTTTTTGGCAGCATACGACTCCTGAGAACCTTTGAAAAGGGCACACTATACAAAAATGTAGTACTATTATTATTATTATTGTTATTATTATTGTTATTAATCTGGAGTGTTCAACAAACTACAACAAGGAAGGTCACCTGGGGTACACCGAAGTGGTCATCACAAATTAGATCCACGTCGAAGAATACAATTCATGCTACAATTTTGATACTTATTACATTTGTAAAATAGGTGCACATTCGGTATTTGTATTAATAATTATTATTATCGTTTTTGTTTGTTGTTTTGGGGAATGAGTGAGTGAGTGATTTGGGATTTTATGTGGTTTTCGGCAATCTTTCAGTCACATCACCACAATCTCATCAACATCGCGTCGGTGTTGGGGCTCCTGACTCTCCGGGTTGAAAGAGTGGTGCCCGGGCAGGACTCAAACGACAACTGCCAAGGCTGACAGATTGCTTTGTCGACGAACTAACCACTGCGCACCCAGCTTCCCACTTTTGAGGAATGAAATGTCGTCAAAGCTGACTGACCATAAAGTTTAAACTTTCCCAGAAATACGTCTGGGTGTACTGATTTAGTACATGAAACCTTTTCCACAATAGCATCAATAACAAATGGTCATGACTTTCTACTAATTTGTGGCAATCATTTCGGTTTAATCCTGTCTCCTGACCTTGAGACTAGGATGAAGGTCTTCGTGGAGCTGAAGTTTCATGGACACAGACTTGCTGCTCTTCATTCGATCAACGGCCATTGAGAAAACCAAACCTGGATTGGCTAGTGGGTTCCTCAACTTCCTGATAGGAAACAAACAAATGTTGAACGGACTAAATAAACTAAAACAGGGCTCCCACCACCCGAATTTCTAGAAATAGAAATATGTTTTCAGAAATATTTCAACAAGTCACCACAATTTGGGGCTTCTCTCTCTGGGATGAGCGAAAGTAAGGGGAGACAATCAGCAACTCCAGCAGGATTAGACCCGGGCAGGGTTGGCGCAGTGGTTAGCGCAAACGAAAGGTTCCGAGTTCGAATCCCGCCCGGATCACTGTTGTATTTCCTGGAGAGGGGTGCCCCCTGTAACCAACGTGACGATATCGTCTAAAAAAATTGACTGAAAGTCACTTTAAAAAAAAAAAAGAAATAAAAGAAAAAAAAGAAGATTAGAATCCACCAATATATGGGCCCCAGATTCCAGGGCAAGCTCTAGCCATCCGGAGATACTAAACTGGTTTCATAGAAAACTTACTTGACTAGTTCTTTGAGCTCCTTGCCAGCGTGTTGTAAGCCCTGCAGAGCGATGAACATTCGCAGGATTTCATTGGTGCCCTAAAGTTGTAAATACAGTTATAATCTTTTCATCTACAACTTTTAGAACATTACTAAAACATTCCTTTATTAATCTGTTAAGAGTGAGTGAGTGATTTGGGGTTTTTACATGTTTTTTGGCAATCTTTCAGCGACATCACAATGGTCACACCAACATCATATCGGTGTTGGGGCTCTCGTCTCTCCGGGCTGAAAGAGAGGTGCCCGGGAGGGACTCGAACCACAACTGCATAGGCTGGCAGATTGCTGGGCCAACAGGCCTGTTAAGAACTCTCTTCCTTCAGTAAGTTACTTCAACATTCCCTTAATGTAAAGTTTAGTCATATTCCCATACCTTGCTTCTTAATAATCTTATAAAACAATCTAAAATTGGAAATCAATTTATGAAATGGAACTCTATATTCCTGACCAAGACTGGCCAGTATTTTTCACTCTACTTGCCTCAAATATGAGGAGAATTCTACAGTCTCGGAGGTATCTTTCATAGGGATAGTCCTTCATGTATCCCAGGCCCCCAAGGATCTGCAGACACTCACTTACACACTGCCAGCAGCCCTCCGAGCTGAATATCTACAAATAGAAACACACATCAGATATGTCTGATTGACGATCAGCTACAATAAGGGATAAGTGAATGAAAGAGGTGATTTTTGATTTAACATGACTTTTTGTAATCTTGCAGTATTATCACCCCAGTGTCAACTAGATCACTAGATTTCCAGACTGAAATAGATGCACACAGGTGGGTTTTAAACGCACATGCTCCAATATGCTACTTACCAGCATTTCAGTGAAAGCAGAAATGAAAGAGTGAGCGAGTGATTTGGGGTTTTACATGGTTTTTTGCAACTGTTTTTGGCAATCTTTCAGCCACATCACCACGGTCTCACCAAGATCACATCATTGGCTGAACCCAATACCGATATACAAATTTTCAAATAATCACCGAATTTCCTAAGTTTCCAGACAAGGGGGGCAAGGGGCCACTAATGCAATGCTTGGCCTCAACAATAAAGAGAAAAGGATTAAAACATACAGAGTATGCGATACCAACATTAGAGAACCTCACAGACAAGCTTCATGGGCTGAATTATCGAACCAAAACATGAATTATACAGTTCAAGTTCATCTCGTGGATCAAGGTTAGGGAATTTCATCAAACTTCCAGGTATGGTGTGAAACTCTACCTATAGATGGCTTTGAATTCAATGCCGCTTTTAACATACTTTGAGGTATAAGGTATACCATCTCAACATGACAGTTGAGTTGAAATGATGTTTTACTTTGCAAGGGCAATATTTCAGCCATAACGCAACATGATGTGCAAGGTGCACATCGAGTGAAAAGGCAGTTCATAAAAGGAATAGATAGAAAGGAAAGTGAAAGCAAAGATCCCCATTTTAGTCGCCTTGCATGACAAGCATTGGGTTACTGAGGCTCTACTCTGTAGACACCACGTCATTCCCCAGAAGCCCAATGGGATCTCAACATGAGAACTGAATCTACAAAATACTCCAAACGGGTGTCAACATACCTTGACCATGGCAGCTTCCACAGAACAATCAGCTTTATCATAGGCATCTATCACCCCTGCTGTTAGGTAGGCCATACTCTCCATGGCATAGGCAGTAACTGCCATCTTGGCAAACTTCTCCTGCACATAAAACAGTACACACATTTGGTCATAGTTTCAATCTCTCCCTCAAGGGTTCTAAATCTAAGTTATAGAAATAATCTTTCAACCATGACATTTCATGATGGGCAAGATGCTGAGTGAGTGAGTGAGTGAGTGAGAGTGAATGAATGAGAGAGAGTGAGTGAGTGAGAGTGAATGAATGAATGAATGAATGAGAGAGTTAGTGAATGAGAGAGAATGAGAGCGAGTAAGGGAGAGTGAAAGAAAGAGTGAATGAAAGAGCAAGTAAATGAAAGAGAGCATGAGAATGAATGAGTGAGAAAGTATGAAAGTGAATAAGAAAGTAAGCGGGAATGAGATCGAATGAAAGAGTGAAAGACTTAAGAGTATGAGAAAATGACAGATTGAGCATGAATAGGAGGGTGAGAGAATGAATGAGTGAGGTAGTGTGTGATTTTATAATAAACATTACTGAACCGACACCCTAACCACTGTGCTATCTGGCACCTACAGAGAACAGTTACAGTGAGTGAGTGAAATGGATTTTTACATTGCAGGAGGCAATATTTCAGCCATAGCGCAATGTGATGTGCAAGAGGCACACCAGGAGAAGGGACAACACAGGATCGATAATAAGAAAGAGAAAGCAAAAGATCACCATTTTAGTCGCCTTGTATGACAAGCATTGGGTTACTGAGGCCCTAGTCTATCTAAGTAACACCATGTCACTCCCCGGAAGAAGTTCAAAGAGATATTGAGATAAAAGTAAAAGGAAAATGTCCCAATGTTACTTCTATCAATTTGGGTAGTGAGGCACTATTCTTTTCTAACTAAGGTCATTCCACGAAAACTGCACAGGAAATAGATGCACACAGAGGCAGACGATAGTTCAGAAAGAGAATGAAAGAAATGAAAGCAAAACATCAGTCCTCTTGTGCACCATCTTGAGCCATTGGGGTACTTTCCTTTCTAAGTGACACCACATCATTGTCAACGATGAGCACAAACAGTTTATAACGGTCGGCATGTATGTGTAACTGATCATCTGATGTTTGCAAATGACATCAACGTATTTTTACTCACGGTTTGATAAATTCGATTTATCTTGTGATACTGATTGTATTTACCAGTTTCTGCCTGACGACGATAACATTGATATTTCAGCCGATGATGTTGCTACATCATTCAGTGGACTAAACATTCGTAACGTTTCTGGTCCTGATAATTTACCTTGTATTGTGTCATATTTTACAAAAGCTTTTTCACATTTCAGTCAACTCCCACACAATTCCCGATCTCTGGAAAGCATCAAGTATAATTCCTGTGTCCCAAAAGAAAGACCGGTCAGTAAACAACGACTTCCGACCTGTCACATTGACATCATTGGCAATGAAATGTGTGGAACGTGTTACTAAAAGTACTGTCCTTAAGCAAGTTGGTAAACTTTTTGATCCACGGCAGTTTGCATACAGGCAAGGGCAGGGTTTTGAAGATGCAACATTAACTTTCCTGCATAAAATACATACTCATTTAGAAACTGGTAACACTTATGTTAGAAATTTATTCTACTTATGGAAAAGCTTCGTAGGATGAGGGTTAACTCCAACATTATACAAGTACACATAAAGTTGGTTAAATATCTTGTTAACAGAGCCCAGTTTGTTACAGTTAACAACAGTCGCTCATCTCTGCTTTATACATCTACTGGTGCTCCCCAAGGCTGTATTATTTATTTTATTTATTCAGTACACAAATGACTGTTTTAGTTCAGTCGAAGACTGTTTTACCATCAAATTTGCTGATGACACTCTAGTTGGCCTTATAAAGCATTAAATTACCGAAAATAAAAAGTTGGTACTTAAATGTAAGCACGACTAAAGAAATGAGTGTTGACTTCAGGAAAAGGAACACATATTATCTCCAGTACTGATGGATAACGAAGAAATTGAGATTGGTAAGGATTACGAATCTAAATTATTCTTAAATGAAAAACCAAATTGTATCTAACGAAAGGCCAACAGAGATTACATTTCCTACGGCAAGTGAGACATTTTAACGTAGATTTTACAGCTATGACGCTGTTTTACAAGACTTTTTTATACAAAGTATTTCAACTTTTAATTTCTAATGCTGGCAAGGGGACCTGTCCGTTGAAAACAAATAAATTGTTATCACTGCTAGTAGTAGTAAATTCATTGGAACTTCATTCGACAATATAAACACAATATTTAAACAGCAGGCACTGAAGAAAAATAATACAATCTTTAATGACAAGTCACACATCTCATCTTTAGGGAATATGATTTCTTGCCCTTCCACCGCCGACTCGTGTGGCGATAATGAGAACAAACCAGCCGGTATTCGCTTTTATGATCAACTTCACTGATGCTGAGATCTTAATTGTATATGCGGGACAATAAAGTATAATTTATCTTATCACACCCGGGATGAAATACTGTTACACGGGAACTAAGTTGTTAAAACTCGATTGACGAAGAAGAAGAAGCAAACATAATAAAATGACATTGTAGCACATTGAAAGACAACTTTATATAGTTATCGTGTACAGTAAAGGTAGAACTGTTACCTTTTTGCCTTTCGTTTTACTCATATTCCTCCAAGTTATGGATAGACTTTCAGGTCTTCTTGTCCCACGATCTAGTCAAGTTGTTGGGCACACCAGTGAAAGTCCACACATCTCTGAGCCAGTTAACTCAAAATGTCTTTTATACAGTCCCCTGGACAACAGAGTTGAGGGTTCTTGTAAAGCTGTTGAATTCAAACCTTCCTTTTAAACATTCCCAGAGGAACAGCAAATTTACTGAAATACCCAACAGAATCCAATGGACACCAGAAACAGTCTTGGAATGTCAGATGACAGATGACTCTCTTCAACCAAACACCTGAAGCAGCGCTTAGCAACCACACTTTTTCTTCAGAAAGAACGATCCCTTGGTACTATTTACGTTATTCATGAAGCTAAAGAGGAGCGATGCCCGTGACAGCCCCGGCGCCGGCTACGATGTAGTCTTTGTTCGCAACAAACGTCATGAAGCAAAACTTAAGGACATTACATCCGGGGAATCTGCATCCCTAAGGACCACCAATCAGAAACCGTATTGTATAAAGTAACTGCCAGCAAGAAATACAGCTGGACCAGATGTTTTTCAGGCTATATTGGGATGACCACCTCAGAATACTTCGGGTCTCCCAAGATGAATATCATATAAATATTGTGCCTGGCACCGTAAGATATATTGATTAGCACAGGCTTGGTTGGGTGGATGCGTGTGGTGTTGCTTTGGTAACTTCACTACAGTCATCGCAACTGTTTACACCAATCGTTAAGAGCGATCTCGTAGTTATAGTTGGAGGAGGATTCAATAGAAACTTTGAATATATTCTTCTGATGTATAACATTCTAATTAGTTCCAGTTGAGTGACACAATCGGGTCTTTAACAATATCTTGTGTTGAATAAAATATGTTCCATTTTTTAACATGAAAAAGATAAATGATGTTTTATCGGATATCAGAACAACGCATTGATACGTTTCAGGTTTGAAATTACAAAAGTGAAATAGTGAGTTCATATGTATTGTCAAAAGAAATCAAAGGACTGAATATTCTTGTTAATACATTCCTTGTCCGAAAAACTTAAGACCTGAGTACATGTATATACATTTCGGATGGAGTAATGTTTTGCGATCTTTCCGCGATAATGAAACGTGATGAGAAAGATGTATTATTTCTTACTTGGAATGTAATGGAGTAATGTTTTGCGATCTTTCCGCGATAATGAAACGTGATGAGAAAGATGTATTATTTCTTACTTGGAATGTA
>JAUELE010230844.1:0-12093 GCA_031471655.1 Diodora aspera | reverse complement strand
ATATTTCAGCCATAGCGCAATGTGATGTGCAAGAGGCACATCAGGAAAAGGGACAACACAGGATTGATTGTAAGAAAGAAAGCAAAAGATCCTCATTTTAGACGGCTCTTACGTCAAGCATGAGGGTACTGAGGTCCTATTCTTGTTGGTGCCAGAGCGACACCCCCGGGAACCCCACGGGGTAGAATGTTGAAGAAAAAGATGTTACAACACCATTGGTTCTCGTCCAGAAATTGGTTCAAACACCGATCCTTGATGGAAATGGGTGTAAAGCAATCTCTAAAAGAGTTGCACCGATGTTTTGTGTTTGTACAGCCAACTGTTTGGTGATAATGCAACATGATGAGCAAACTTCAAAAAGATATTGACGGACACAAAAGTGAAATCAAAAAATCTCCCAGTAGTCTCCTTGTACGACAATCATTGGGAGGGTACTGATGGCAGAGGGTCACAAGCCCCCAAACAGGTCATCTTCAAAGGAAGGAAGGAGACAGTGAGCAGATAACTAAATGAATACATGAAGGAAGGAAGGTAGGGATGAATTAGAGATTCATTGGTAGATCCAGGATTTTTTAAACATGGGGAGGGGACGAGGAAGAAGGGAGGAGAAGGTCCAGACTGTAAGATTCACATTGTTGGGGGGGGGGGGAGATTTTTATAGTACACCTATTTATGACTTTCAAAAGAGGGATGGGGTACTAGGTTTCAGTCATAATGGGGGGGGGGGGGGAGGGGGTCCCAGGATACTCTTGGGAGGGGGGTTCAAACCCCTTCCTGGATCAGCCTTTAAGATTAAAACTGAGTGAATGTTGGACGAGTACCTGAGTAGGTGAGTTAATGAATGAACATGCGAGTACATTTGTGTACGACAAGTGTTCAGAACAGAGTGTCCAAGTACAAGAACATGTTAGTTGTTATGTGGAAGACTGATAGGTGATTTAACATCGCTTTTGGTAAACTTTCAGCCATATTATCAGTGTCACCTACATTTATCAGTATCAGGGTTGAATCTCCGGGATAAAAAAAAGGTGAGATTAGAACCCCGAACCCACAAACCTAGCAGACCGCTGACCCAACCATTGAGATGAGATTGGAGTGATGAGTATAATCTTTACTCGACTGACTTAAGTCTCCGAAATCTATTTCTCTCTTGTAGAGATAGTTTTAAATAAGTGAGTGAGTGAGTGAGTGATTTGGGGTTTTACATGGTTTTCAGTAATCCTTTAACCATATCATCAAGGTCTCACCAAGATTACGTCAGTGGCTGAAAGAGGTGCCCAGGCTGAAAGAGGTGCCCAGGAGGGACTCAAACCACAACCACCAAGGCTGGCAGATTGCTGGGTCAACACGCTAACCACTGTGCCATCCCGCGTCCCAATAAGTACAAATTTACTGAAGTGAGCCTTGATCTCTTCTGCAAATTTCAGAATTTTTATAGACTCGCCAAGTCTCTTAAACAATTTTAATGATTAAAAGATCCGTCAGACATGACAATGCTTATATTGAAATATACAAAACAAGAGAAACTAGATACCAATTTAATCAATCCAGTTTTGTTAGTGTTGTTTATAAATAAAACAATCACACCATTTGTATATGCTTAACAATTAATAATTGCTTTCAAAGCAACAATCCACCAAAACATTCCTTGTAATTACAAAATTATTGGACGTCATTGAATCAAATTTGTTCCTATTATGATCAAACATTACCAAATCTAATTGGGTTCAATTATAAATATTGTCATACAATTATAGATGCACTACATTTGCCTCAGTCAATTGCCACAGAAATGTTACACTAAAATAACAGTATCGTATAGGCAAGTTTTTTGTTTACCAATAACACAATCTATTCGATATTTTTGTCAACTTACTTTGTCGACTGACCTTGCAATTTACATCAATTACTTTTGTTAATAGCCAGTCATTAATTAGCAAATTAATTAGATTGTATCTGGAGATTTATAAATAGAGAGAAATAAACATCAACACTAATTTGTTAATTACTCTATGTACAAATGCTTTTAATTGGCAATTATTTCTGTTATGAGAAAATTGCATAAGCATAATTATTAAGTTAATTAAAGGAAATGTATTTGGGTGACCAATTGTTTTTGTCAACACAAAAGTCGGGCTTTTCATGTTCGATAAATGAAAAAACATTCTGTATAATTACCCTCTTGGAGCAGCTGTAAATGTCAGAATTTCTCAGTTTTGTTCAAGTTTTTCACAGAGGCACATATTAAGCCTTTAATTCACGAATCTGGTAAAAATGGCTTTTGCTTAAACCCTGATAACGGGGGTCTCCATAGAAAACATAATGATGGCAAAACAACACAGAGCAGATGAAACCATAGAGATATTTTCTCAGTTTTCAAACCGGGGTTCACTGCACAGACACATGTGGGGTTACGAATGCATAGACGCGTGAAGAGTAACATGTGAACAGGCAGACAAACAAAACGAAACCCTCATTTCAAATATCAAATCAAATAATGCAAATAACTATTTTTCCCCCATCCTTTAAAAAAGAGAAATAGAAAAAAAATATTATCCCTTGACTAATTTGTCCAGTTGTATTGAAATTAACCAGAAAATATTTTTAGTACTTTTAATAAAATACTAAACAGAATCCAGCCAGCTATCCAGTAATTGTTATCTATTATTGTAAGATTATACCAATTTTAATAAAATACTAAACAGAATTCAGTCAGTCATCCAGTAATTGTCATCTATTAATATAAGATTCATACCAAGTTTAATAAAATACTAAACAATATTCAGTCAGCTATCCAATAACTGTCATCTATTAATGTAAGATTCATACCAATTTTAATAAAATACTAAACAATATTCAGTCAGCTATCCAATAATTGTCAACTGTTAATGTCAGATTCATACCAATTTTAATAAAATACTGAACAGAATTCAGCAGTTATCCAGTACTTCTTGTCTACTAACATAAAATTTATAACAATTCTAACATAACACAGTTAGATTTACTGTGATTGTTGTCAAGAATTTTTTCAACACAGATCTTGTATATAGTTATAGAAATGTTTACCTGGTCATGACGAGATTTCAAAAATCCAGGTATATCCTGTCCACTGAATTTGTAAAGTGAAACCAGAAAGAAGCACGGAGGTGTAAAACCAGTTATTAATTATTTCACCGTAATCCACAAGGTACGTTCACTCTCCCACCGAATCCACACAGCCCTATCACACACACAAATCTATCCCGATTGAGTGACTGGGATTTCAGTAAACAAGCATATGACCAGTCACTCTGCTAGACTGGGGTTTGTCTTAGCTTCTTCGGCCTGACGATTGGAACAGAAAAGCACTTTTAATTAATCTTGGTTACACAAGCTGTTCAAGGCATTTCATTAGCCAGAGGCAGTCAAGTGAAATATTCATCAGGAACAATTCAAAGGAAGAAGTAATTAGTCAGGAGCTAATGCCCTTCTGCGTTAATCCGAAAATTAAGGCCCATTGTTCGTGCGGGGCCGTGACTTGGACCAGACACAGCTGTTGGCCTGTAGGGCAAGACAAACAAAGCAGAGGTAAAGTTACATACAATGTCACAATGTCACTTGTCTAACTTGTTCTGTGGTCACACACAGTCAAAACTTGGAAATCTCCTTTAAAATTACGAGTGAAAGAAAAGTATTTGCACAGACTCTTAATGTGATCCCATCTAAAGCTAACTGGAGAGTGACAAATATAAGCTTGTCTACTTCAAATTGATGTCAACATTTCAATATTATTTTAAGTTTTAAAATTCAGTGAAGTAAGAATTAAAATTGAATACTGTTTGTCTTTAAAATTTGATTGTTTAACAGTGATTGACTTCATGCTCGTGTTGATGGTTTCTCGTAGAGGAGAGGACCTATAGAGAAGCAGGATTACCCCCAACATCCTGTGGGGCATAGGTTGTGCCCCGAGAGATGATACCGTGCAGGAGTAGATCTCGGGGTTGACAGTGTTTCTTACAAAGTTATAAAACAAGTGCAGATTAAAGCTGATCAAGAGTAATCCAGGTTAGCTATTGATTTATTAGTTTGACGTCAGCTCGCTTTCCCTCTCCAATGCTTCCTGTCAGCTGACTGTTGCAAGAGCTGTTATTATTCAGGCCGAGTCACCGCATAACGAAGCCGGCACATTATCTAGAGAAGAGTGCGACCCGGAGATTGGCCTGGTGACTGGAGCACGCCCGAGCCACCGTGAATAGTGCACTGCCGCTGCTGCCATCCGAACAGACACCGCCAACGGCCAGCGAGTAGCCGGCAGTAGCCAGCCGACAGATGGGCCGAGATACGTCAACCCAAGAGTGCCACATTCCGTCACATAACCAAGTCAACGCGTAAAAAAAGAAAAGACAAGGTATTTACCTGGCAGCGCCCTCTATGTGTGTATCTGTCATCATTTGGTAAAATCCACATATGGAAACAAGTGTGAGGGGAGCTCCCTAGGGGTGTAACAAACAGCTCTCCTGACCCACTTAGCTTGGGATTACCGGCCAAGTGAAAAGTGGTTGGACTAGCCAGGCCCTCTCACCCTATCACCACGGACACACTAATTATACATCCTTTAGATATCTGCAATGGTGATAATAAATGGCAACTCTTTTGTGTCGGGAGATGCCTTTTCAAATATAAGGCTCTGCTGGGTTAATTTAACTATCCAGTAACAGTAGCTAGAGTGGAGACAGGGTCATATCTCCTTCCCCTCTGAGTCCTACCCTTAAACTAACGTAGGATCCCTCCTCCCTATAACTGATCCCGCCTCTTCTTTGCATATATGCAAGGCAATTAGCTTAAACAGACAAATGTCTCATTAAGTGGTATAGTGCGGAGAGGCAAGGGGTGGTTTTACTAATGCTGGTGCCGGGGCCGTGATCAGATTTCAATCCAGCCTCGTGTTTAGAGTAAGCCTGATTAAAATCCTCTCATTACAAGGAATGTATAACCCGGGCTGTTTCTCTTCATACTGCCTCCTCACTCTGGTCAATTAATTGCTTCACCAGAAATATGCGTCATACGGTGCTGCTGCTGCCGGTGCCTCGTGGGCCACCGAGATGCCATTGTCTTACGCAAAAGAAGGGGCAAAAAAAAACACAAGGAAACTGTGAGGAGTGCTCGCGATACATTTACACCAATCAGAAAAATTCCCCCAGATTCCACAGGTTTTCCACATTATGCAACAGTCCACTTCATTCAAAAAAACATACCCTCATACTGAATACATTTAAAAAATTAACACATCTAAATTGTTTTATCAAATTCTAACCTTTAATAAATTATGAAACAGAATTATAAAATTACTGTTGATGTTAATTATCAAATTCAGAATACACACTATATAAATTCAATTAAAAAAAACTTGCATGTGAAAATTGTTTTATCAAACAATATTTTCATATATTAATAAATTAAAGAGTAAAAAATACATGCAATTATTCAAAAAACAAAGCAAGTTTTCATAAATTATGAAACTGAATAAACTTTACACAAATAATTTCATTTTCTCTGTATGAACAAGCTTTTTTCTAATTACAGTTTTACTTATATTTATGAAAGTATGAAACCGTTGCTGATAAAGGCCTGCTACCATATTTCTGTAACAGATTGTAATGCAAATAAGTCTTCGATCAATCTCTAATTAATACAAAACTCTGACAGCATTTTTGAAAAGAACATATGTCGACAGAGCAGACCACGAATATACAAAATATGCATGTATTAATTAGGTTTAATTAGGTATACTGTCACAGACTAATTTGCCATATTCGAGTTTACTGAATTATTTTCCCTATTAACTGGTTTTAGCATTTATATTACTGGATATATTTTTATGCAGTTAGGTGTTGTTTAGACACAAGATTAAATTTGCTTATTAACAGTCGTCATTGAAAAATTATTTGTAAGGCCTTATATAGATGCAAGGGCAGTGACAAGCAAAAATATATTTCCCATTTTTCACCAATTACCAATTGGTACTGCACCAACCGATCAATCAATGAGATTCGGGTTCAAATCCCACCTGGGACATCTTTGTGCAACCTAAAGATGGAGCCTTTCATCTACAGCATGGTATAGCTGACAGATTGTTGAAAGAACGTTCAATTTTCATTTTAACAGTAGAGAGTAACTCTTTTTTAATTGCAGGAGCAGTTTTATAGCCAAAAGGCGACATGACATACTTTTGACAGATATTTTACAAAAATATTGATACCGTGAAAATTTCAAAGCAACAAAACTCAGCTTAGTTCTTTTTCCATAAGAATGAATTGACGAGAGAAAATTTCATCGTTTTAAATTTCATTCTGTCACTCTTTGATGATCAAATAGGCATTACTCAGGGTTTTCATCATTAACTGACGCCGATTGCTTAAAATCGGCTTTGAATGGGTTTTTTCCAGTAATTTTGAAAATTTGATCATATTATTTATATTTGGATATTATTTCTTTGAATGTACCCGTGCCTAATTTGTTATTTCCATCTGGTTTGTTTAATAATGAAAACTGATTAACATACAGATATTTAAATCCCTCTGTCCATGAAACCTGTCCCATTACTACTATATCAAACACTATTTATAAAAATTAAATTAATTTAATTTAATTAGGTTAAATTAAATTATTTAAATTTATGTAATATCGTCAACATTTTTGTAAGTACTATTTAAGGAAGTTTTGTTTAAAATGTTAGTTAAATTTTGCAAGATCTGGTTAGGGCTAGAACCGTTTCAGGTGAGTTCCTGGAAGCTGGGATCTCCAAGACCAGGTAATTCCCTCCCTTTGCTCAAAGATAAAACTGCCGAGCGTTCCACCCAGGAGAGGATTTCACCTGTTGGGGATCGCGACTGCTCACGTCTGCATCTGCCAGGTGAAACACCTGTATCAGAAACTGATCCCATCTAATTATATCTCCGCATCCCCGGAAACGTTGATGGTGGTCAATGAATTTCTGATCATTCCCGAGCACTTTCGGCTTCGTTGTTTTAATTCACTGCAGATTTAGTTGTCAACATTCCACCAAAACTTTAAGATATTTGTAACGGTCACAGAAATGTTTTTGCAACAGATTGCATGAGTTAAACAAATATAAGATAAAATGTTGTGACAGGATTTAAGAAATTATTTAAATATTTGGAACCAAATATTAATTTAAATCCAAAGGACATTTTTGTTTATCTGTTTCTTTATATAATCAAATATCAATAACTCTGGTTTATGTCATATTATGTTTTGATCCCTGAAAAAAAATATTTATATTTTCAAATTTGGAATTGTACTTAAATTCAACATTCATTCAACATTACTTAGATTTTTAACTCTAAGAGTATGGAATTTACATATACATAACAATTTAAGCAATAAATTATAAATGCAATTAAGAAAGATTTTATTCCTTAATAAATCATTTTGGAAGTGAATTTTTCTCGTTGATATTCATTGTACGTTAATAAATAAGTGTAAGCTCTTTTGAAAAAGGTGTGACTTTGCATATAAAATAAGTCAAGCAGCCACCTGTGTGACACAGTTGCATATAATAAGTTGTCTTGAAAGTAGCATAATAAGTTGTCTTGAAAGTAGCATTTTCTTGGGAGCTAGCCCTAAAGACAAGTGAAGCTTCAGGTACGATTACACCTTGATCACAGCGATCAGATCTCGTCTCGGTCACACCACGCCCAAAAGATAATGAGAGATCCAACAACGTATGTCTTGTTGATTATATATGGCAATGTTCTGTGTATCACCAGACGGTCATAAATCAAAGGCCGGTAGGCAAACACTTATTTCAGCTATTTAATGTCGCACTTTACTTTACAGCGACTTGGAAATTTCTGTTAGGCTATTGTTGCCTTTAAAAGCCTGTTTCAAATTAATTGCGAGTGTTCTCCGCGTTCTAAAGGGAGACACGCTCTGATGGTTTTACCTTGTCCGTGAATGTTGATGACGTTGATGAGATATGTATCTTGTACCCTGATGAATAATGAAGGGGTGATGTGAGATTTGATATCGTTTACAGGAATCTTACAGTCACATCACCACAATTAGGGCACCAAATATGGGCTGAACAAAAATCAAGCAGGCTGAAATGGATGATTGATTTGGGGTTTTACACGGTTTTCGGGAATCTTTCACCCACATCACTATGGACTCGCCAATGTCACGTCGGTGCTTGGGTTCCTGTCCCTCCGGGCTGAAATGAGATTTGCACCGAAACCATTAGGGGTTACTGCTTTCCCCGTACATTGATGATGACCATTTATATCATCTGCAGGACTATATGAGCGAGTGAATGATTTTGGGTTTTAAGTGGTTTTTAGCAATCTTTCAGCCACATCATCATGGACTCACAAACATGTCATTGGTGTCGGGGCTCCTGTCTCTCCAGGCTGAAAGAGAGGTGTCCGGGTGGGACTCAAACCACAACTGCCAAGGCTGGCTGATTGCAAGGCCGATGTAACCACTGTGCCATCCCCTGAACACTTAAATTCTTAAATTATTTCATTGCCTTTGTATCTTGCGGCAAAAGTATCAAAATCAATCTTTGGGTTGACAAAAGTAAAGAGAGGTACAAATCTACTGAACTGGTTCTCACAGACGGTTTGCAATTTTCTCTGCATTTTCAAGTTATAAGACGAAGCTATTACAGAGACAACAAATATTAATTTCTGCCTTGGGCTTCTTCTTGTTGATATCAGTCTTGCACATTGCCAGTTTCATCAAGTTTACTGGAATTGCCTTAAAAACTTTCATCTATGGTGAAAACGTACAAAAATTTATGATTCAGAAGTTTTAAGTTCGAATCTTCAAATTTTAAAAATAAAAAAGGAATAAATGAATATATTTTATTAAGTTAATCCTGTATGTGACATCTTTCGGTGATCTTTAAGCTACACGTCACCAAAGCATCATGTCTTCAATTCCATCAAAATGCCATCAGACAGACCAGCTGACCAGGTCAAAATCTGAACTCCAATGTCCAAACAGATAATATACTTGACCAACACTGACCAATAACTGGACCAACACTGACCAATAACTGGACCAACACTGACAATAACTGGACCAACACTGACCATTACTTTATTCATCTAAATAAAAACTGCCCTATCATCGTGGGAACATGACTTAGTACGATGAAGACAAAACCCGAAACCCATTTAATAACTCCGATATTTTTAATCCTGTTTACACATATAAATCCGATAGATAAACACGCGTTTACATACACACCGACACTCGCAAACTAGTTCAATCCAACGTAATATTTCAACTTGATTTGCATAAATTAAACCCACAGGCTCTGAAGGTGGAGAATCCTATCCAAGCATCCTTCTAATCCTGTTTATAAATAGCGGAGTATATTTCTGATTATGCCCTCCACAGTTCTGCCACCAAGACAGCCGCCCGGTTAAGTAGCAGTCACGCCTTGGAACCCATAAAAACCAGCCTTGTTTATACAAACTTAAAATTCCAGCTTGGATACATGTGACCTACAATAAAGTAAATAAGACGAGGTAATACCATCTTGTTGACTTCATCTGCAGGTGATTCTAGCTAATATTTCGCGCGTATATCGCGCCCAAACCATGGCTAAATCGGTTATAATACATTGAAGATACAGCATTTATTACATGCACACATCAACAGAGCAGGATTGACTCCGACATCTTGATAGCAAGCCAGAGGGAGGTAAAGCTATTAGAAAGTATGAAACTCATGTAAATCAAATCGGGGGATTCCATTATAAAAAATAGGGGAGTTGGATAAAAAAAATATTTTTTCTTTTAGGAAATTTGGTCGAAAAGAGTGTTTTTAAAGATCTCCTAGGAACGTTTTTCTGGCCTGGTCTAACGATGATCACGAGGTTGACAATAGATGCCCAAGCTAACAAGACGGAGTTAATTAAGTGGTGCCATGTCAACCTGTGACGCAAGCGCTCATGGCTCCCTGCTTCAACAGCTCGACCTCCTGATTACACCGACTTGCACAGACAGACCAGGTTATCATAATAATGACTGGGATCAGATTTCGCGCTGCCGAGCTACTGGCAAAGAAATCGGCCCAAATTATGAAAAATGATGCAGCCGTAAGAACTCTCTAGGTGGGGGAAGTGTAAAAATCTGTACCCTCGTGGCTGGACCTCCTGAAACTATGGTCCTGCTCCCGCGCCGGGTCAGCATTTAGAAAAGGTTCATTATCTTTTAAGAGCTACATGGCTGCAGCAATTGATTGGAGCGGAGTTGAACAGAAGCATAGAAATTTGGCAGACGTGATCAATTATGCAATGGCAGACCAATGGAAGCTTGTCTAGATTAATCTGGTAAAAAGAACACATGATAGTGGCCTGATGACCTGAAGCCCTCCATAACTCCGACCCCCGTTTTGACCTGTGGGAGGCCGTGGATTAGTAAGGAGTTGGTTACGAATTTACCCGCAAAAAATAACAGACCTCTGAATATGAAGTGTTTCAAGCCGTTTGAAATACTTAGTTTGGGGCACAACACCACCACGACAATACTCTCTGTTCTGGGATTAAAATAATTCACATTAGCCTGTCGACTTCCTAGCAACCTAGAATTGAATCAACCCACTGTCAAGGAATTTGGAAACTGCATATCTCGGATCAGAGTCTAGTTAACATTTTGTCCGATTTTAAATTCTGATAATGTTCGCAAGTTCCTGTTCGTATTTCAATAAAGTAGATCCCAGATCAATCACCCTGATCCTAGCAGATTGGATTTGATTGCGATTTTCAATAAATAAATTTTGATGGATGACTAGAAAACTAGGTCAGTCATGAGCGTTTGAATGACTTCATTACTGAGAATTAACGGGGCCAGGAGGAGATTAAATCCCCGCCAGCCCTCCCACCTCTCCACATTGTTTTTAGCCAATCAGATTGATCAGAGAAGAGACGCTAGCCGTGAGATTATGATAAACAGGCTTATGAAGACAACAATACGACATACTAAGCACACAACAACCAATTAACAGTTTGGTAACCAAGGCCCCACTGATAAACACTGGACGTCATGTAGAACCTGCGATGAAAGAACCGTCACATTATGCAAGAAATTTAATTTCGTCAAAGGCCTACCTTCCCCGGTGAAGTAATTAACAGGTTTGCTTCAAACGCTGAACTAACTGAGGTTAAGTATTCCCGACATGTAACACAAAGGTAGTTAATTACAGGTGTACCTAGAAGGAGGATTAAAACAATTACCTGGCTGTTTGCTCGTTAGCACTGTAAACACCTGACATGAAAGCTCTTATCTTAGTGACCCAATTTTTACAAGAAACAATTTGAACAAAAATGCATATTTCTCTTGATAGTCTGCCAGCATATATCTTCAAGTCTTTGTATTGTACGATAGTCTGTCAGCATATATCTTCAAATCTTGTATAGTAGGCTATTTCTCTTAAAAACTGAGACCAGTTACAATTTTGAAAAATAAACCATCTTCAACCTGACACATCGAGAAATAGAAAGAAACACCAGAGTTGAGTTTGGTATAGACAATTTTTGAATACAACTTGATGTGCACAACAATCTTTGAATACAACTTGATGTGCACAACAATCGTTGAATACAACCTGGTGTGCACAACAATCTTTGAATCTAACTTGATATGCACAACAATCTTTGAATACAACCTGATGTGCTCAACAGTCATTGAATACAACCTGATGTGCACAACAATCTTTGAATACAACCTGATGTGGACAACAATCTTTGAATACAACCTGATAGTGCACAACAATCTTTGAATCCAACTTGATGTGCACAACAGTCATTGAATACAACCTGATGTGCACAACAATCTTTGAATCCAACTTGGTATGCACAACAATCTTTGAATCCAACTTGATATGCACAACAATCTTTTAATGCAACCTGATGTGCACAACAATCTTTGAATCTAACTTGATATGCACAACAATCTTTGAATGCAACCTAATGTGCACAACAATCTTTGAATACAACCTGATGTGGACAACAATCTTTGAATACAACCTGATGTGGACAACAATCTTTGAATACAACCTGATAGTGCACAACAATCTTTGAAT
>JAUELE010230833.1:0-12093 GCA_031471655.1 Diodora aspera | reverse complement strand
GTCGGTTTATATGTTAGATAATACATGTCTCCTTGGGATTAGTTGGAAATAAAGGCACTCGGGATCGGGAAAGCCCTATCCATATGCACACTGAATCAACGCATTACATATCCACACACCTGTAGAGAAGTCGTGTATCTCAGTTATCGGGTCCATGCTGTATGTCGGGTACATGATTTTGGGTGGTCGGTAGTCAATCCGTACAAGATTATAGATATAATCATACCAGATCTTGTAGAAAAAAAGAAATACTATAATACAATACTATTTTATACGTCAATAGTTTATGGTCGAGCACCATGCAGCGACAGAACTGGCCTTTTTGGGACCCAAATCTGTTACAAAACATGAGAGCCATTGTAAGAATGGTCATAGCTTACACCCATTTAGAACAAAGTATTAAACTGTCTGTGATTTAATTTTCCGAGTGGTATATCGTAGATTCGACCATGAACTTAAGTGTCATTTGAAACTGAACGTGAGAGACGTATTCAGTGTAATATTGTAAGCGCTACATTTGAATGTAGAGGATGTCTGGATTTCCATTCATTTCTCAGATGTTCGGTTTCATGCTAAACGCTATACACATAAAGAAGCTATTCGAACTGACTAGAAATGCCGTGTGGATTTAAAGAGATGCTACAGCTATAAGCATACAGACTTGAAACTTACCTCTGCGTTGGTTGTTGTTTTGTTCTCAGCTACCTTTACTTCAGCCTTGAACTGGAAGTTATAGTTTAGCTTGGGAATATTACGTATGTGTTTTCTTCCTGCACAGACTGCTCCTTTTGGGACCTGGCGACAAATTGATTTATTGAAGCTTTATTACAAATATGTTATCGTTCTATTTCAAGCACGGCAGCGTAAACATGAATCATCTTGCATGCCTTGTTTAAAGGTACATGTATAATAAAACTGAGCAGGTTTACTGCAATGTAATATCGTTTTAAATATATATGGTTAAATATAACAGTAAAACACTAAGGTGAATATTGTCTATTAGTTTTTCTGTTAACCTTCAAAGACAACATTTATGATGAAATACGACAGAACTGGTATGGTTATGAAGATTATATATACATGTACATGGTAGACGCAATAGTTGCCTGTAAAAGTAGATAAGCATATGAATCAATGTTCTAAAAATCAGCATATTTAAAGACCCCTTTTGGAATCTCTGTAGGGCCATATCGGGTTCTCAGGAAAGGAATGAGCGGAACAGATTGTAAGACTATTTACAAAATGAAGGGAAGGTTAATAAAATGGTTTATTTTACAGGGGTGCTGACAATAGTATGATTATTTTAAAATATAATGTTAAAAGTGTATAAAACTAAATACAGTAACAAATATAGTAAATATTAGTCGAAGGGCTTTGATGTGATTATCATGTTTAAATATTCCTGGTGGGGGAGTATCTGTGTTAATGTTTTCTAGCAGGGTGTGCCTATGTTTATGGTAGTTGAAGCCGAATCATAGCCGATGTCCCATGATGTCCTGGAACCCACAACCCTGATATAATGGACTATTTAATTTATTAATTTTATATAAATATTGATCTGTTTTGGCATACCCAGATTTAATTCTAAAGAGAACAGTGTCCAATATTCGAGTTTAGTGATATACAGTATGTTTGGTATTTGGGAAATGTGAATGCATGTCGTAAAATGACAGGATAAGAAGCTGCTGACTGATTGCTTCCTGTGTTTGGCACTACTACTACTACTATTACTACTACGGCTACTACTACTACTACCACTGCTACTATAGCGGTTAATTCACGCCTAGTAGAGTTTGTAAGGGTAGATAAGCTTACTAACGTAACAATCTACAGTACTGTTGTCAACGTCCTGAGCCCGTTCCGACGTTACCACTTACTTCTGCGCTACGGACTTACTACCAGCTCATGCATACGAGTCCTAAGCCCATGTACATGAGAAGAAAATAAGCGTGTACTTCGGAAGCAACTGTGCTACTACAGGATGCATTTGACCGAAGTAACGCTAACTTCGAGAGTTGCGACGTAGTAGATCTACAGTCACTTGTCAGATTACTTTGGAAGAAGTTACTTCCGAAGTACGTTACTTCCTTCTCATGCATACGGGCCCTGGGCAACATACAACCAACGCTGCCTGTGATGGACTACAAAGTTGGTAATCATGGGTACTGCTCGGTTATTTACCCAAACTCTTCTCAAGAGACTATGAGGATAATGACACCGAAACATGGTCCAAAGAAAACTAAGAGTGAGAAAAACTTCAACGTATTGGCGTGAAGTCTCATCTGAATAATTAACAAGTACTTGCAAATAGATACCTCTAATTTGGTCGCATCGTCAATGAAAGTCTGGAAGTTAATGTAGTCGTAGATGTGGTGAAACACCTGGGACGACCCGAAAGTCGTGCCATTGACCTCAGCTCTGACAGGTAACTGTGGAACACCTGAGTTTGTTGACCAGTTTTTGGCTGCAGTCATAGAAAGATCAATTTGATTACATTTAAAAGTAGTACATGTATATATGTCAGTTTGAAAATTAATCTTGTGCAGCTCTTCAGGTCGGTATTTACACAATCGCTCACTGAACAAAACCAGAGAAACAAAATTAACTTCGCCCATATCTATTGGACATTCGTTTTAATAATTGTAAAAGTAGGATGTAATGATTATACAAGTTTTATTTCCAAATGAAAATTCTTTTTGCTTCCTGATGCAAAATAAAGATCATTGCGAAACATACTTTCATATATATAATATCCCGCTGTACATACGAGGATGGGATGGGCTGTGATCCCCGATTGGGGGGGGGGGGAGGCTGAAATCCCCGAAAAGGGGGATAAAGACGATCATGACGAACTGCGCTATATTTTCTGCGACCCGGGAGTGGAAGGTGTTAAGGTTCTCGGACAGGGGAATGTAGACCCGCAGTCGTCCCTCAGCTATTAAAAGTTTAGTATGTGTAAGTTATATCGAAACAAATATTTTTAAAACACTTTACAGCCGGTAATCAGAGATAGTGAGTTAGTGTTTTAACCAATGAACAAGTTTTTCTTTGATTGAATACAACTTAATAATTAAATTTTTTTATTAAAATGGAAAACATTCATAATATACTACTTCAGGTATTTACAAAATCAAGAACAATTTAGATAAAACAATAGAAAACGGTCAGAACGGGGTTACTGGAACCACTTCTCAGTTGGAAAATAATTACAGGAATACAACTTATTGCAAGTCACTTGAAATATAACGTGGACGTTTAACCTAACTTGAAATGTGGCAACGGGGATATTAGAACTAAGTTGATATGCAACAACGCGGTCGTTACAACTGACTTGATATGCGACAACGTGGATGTTACAACTAACTTGATATGCGACAACGCGGACGTTACAACTGACTTGATATGCGACAACGCAGATGTTACAACTAACTTGAAATGCGACAACGTGGATGTTACAACTAACTTGAAATGCGACAACGCGGTCGTTACAACTAACTTGAAATGCGACAACGCGGACGTTACAACTGACTTGATATGCGACAACGTGGATGTTACAACTAACTCGAAATGCGACAACGCGGTCTTTACAACTAGCTTGAAATGCGACAATGCGGTCGTTACAACTAACTTGAGATGCACATGAGTAACCCGTCGTGGCATGGAATCTATGAGCTTGCCTATGAGTTTGTCTATGAGTTCCTGTGGTAACCTCTGAAGGTTCTAACTTTTCCACCTTGTCCTTCACGATCTGCCAAACATTCTCAATGGCATTCAAGCCAGGAGAAGCAGCCGGAAAATCCCTGACCTGAATTTCGTGCTCTCTGAGCCATGATTTTGTGGAAAATGACAAATGAACGTGAGCATTGTCCTGTTTCAAAATAAATGGAATTCCACTTTGCCCAATATTTGATTCCAGCAATCACTCCAGCAGAATTTCACCGTATTTTCTTGAGTCTTCTTTGCTGACCAGTTTGGATGAACACCTGCAAAATGTGCTAACCTGTGCCTGCGATTAGCACCCCATTTTGGACCGTGTCCGGATTCAGCGTTCCTCACTGTCATTCAACTGGCCTTGAATTTGTTAATTACGCGGTATATTGTTCCACAGGGAAGCGTTATTACCCTTGTCAAGTTTCATGTGGATTTGATAGCTGCTTTATATAAACTGAGAAGTCTGCATTTAGCCTCTGTTTTGGACAACGCCATCGTAGCGAAGATGTCGTCTGCTACAGGCGTTATCACGTGACCAGCCAAGTAATAGGGAAGATAAGCAAGAGAACGTGTTCTATAATGTAACTCATGCAATTACGTTTCGCCAGGATCAAAATCTTCGAGAAAATATGTTGTTTAGTTATATTTTCAAGTGTCTCATTTTATTTTGTTGCTCGTTGCTATAACTTGAAGTGCTGCAACGCGGACCTTAAAACTCACTTGATATGCGACAACGCGATCGCATTTTACATCTAAATAGAAATGTGACAACACAGAACTACCGTAGAATATATTTTAAGGTCACAGATACTAGTATTACAGGTAGTGTGTTTTACACGATTGTGGACATTACAACCAACTTGGAATCAGGGGTGGCGCCAGGAATTCCCCGACGTGGGGGCTGAGGTCCCCGACAATGGGTCTTAAATCCCCGACAAACACACAAATAACAGTAAAATACACACATTTTCTGCGAATTTTCCTTCCCCCGACGAATTGCTATATTTTCCCCCGGACATTAAAATTCACTTGAAATATATAAACGTGGATGTGACGAATTAATTGAAATGTGACAGTGCGGACATAGAAATTAACATTAAGTATACTTTTTAAGATTGTAGACATTACAACCAACTTTAAATATAACGACACGGACATCAGAGCTAACTGAAAAGAAATAGCAACGTAGTCGTTTCAACCCACTTGAAATAAAATCTAATGGGCATTACAACAACCTTGAAATATAACAACGCGAACATCAGAGCTAATTTAAAATATAAGATTGTGGGCATTACCAATTCTCTGAAAATAGCACTGTGGGCATTGACATAATGTTGGCTTGCTTGAAAAATAAGACATTGAAGCACACTTCAAAAATAGGAAAACTGACTTGAAAACGATACAAATGGACATTACTGCTCACCCGAGGAACGATATAATGTAGAAATTAAATTTCAACTACTTTACAACTAGGAAAGTAAGCAATACCATTGATTTGAAATATCAGCAAACGAAGAGAACTACGAACCTGAAAAGTAGTAGTCCAAAGTAAAGGTGGCATTGAATGACGCCCATTGCATACATGTCCGCCAGTGATCCACCGGAATTCCACGAACCATTGTTTGTCCAATATACGACTGAATTATGAACGGAGAAATAATCAAAGGTAATGATTTATGTCTCCTATCTGTAATGAATTACTACGATAATTTCACCTGACCCGCTGGATTAGAAATGGAAGATATTCTGATTTGATCAATGAGTGGGTCTCGTGCAAGGCCACAGGTCACGAAAATTTAAAGCAAGTAGTTGGATGAGTGAACGGCTAAAATTGTAAAGCTCTCAGATCTTCAAGGGTTCAATCTGCCTCGCATTGAGACACTGGACATTAATGTCGATTGTGTCATTTGGACTTTTTTTGGCCTTAGTCCACCCAGCTGACAACGGGTGCTTGGTCGAAAGGTGATGGTAATTTGAAAGTTAACCTTCTAGAACTTAACAGACAGCTTGCGCAGTATACTCTCTTGAAAGTTGAGAAAAGTTGTTGATTGCACCAGGGTAGTAGTGTGAAGAGTTTTGAGCATGCCCATTGTCTGTGTCTCTTCATTATTTATTATTTTATTTATTTTATATGCATTAATAATATATATTCCATCAATGTACACATACTTTACTGATGGAAACAAATAAGAGAACACTGATGGAAACAAATAAGAGAACAGAGATACAAATGAGGTATTAGATTATACTAATTTCAATAAAACACATACACCTAGAGTATCTGGTGTATCCTTCATGTAATCTCTTCACATCGACGTGGAACACTTAAGATGATATTTCACTTAACACTGTTTCCAACTACTGTTCCATCAGCATATATTCACTAACCTTTGTCTTTGTTTGGGGGCGCTCAGTGTTTTGTCATCATCAATCGGAGCATGGACAATCGCTAATCTTTGTCAGGAACCTGGATAAATATTTTACCGCAGCGAATAATTTTAACATTAAAACATTTTCCATTTTCTTTTTTCTTACCTCTCCATACTGCTGGGCAAACCGCAACATAGCTGCTGCAGAATATGCATGCACCCTTGACTTTTTTCCGGTCGCCGCGCCATTAAATATGTCCTGATAATCTAGCTTTGCATTCTCAACAGTGCACGTGGTTCCTAGAAAGAAGTAAAGGAACTTGTAGTGACTGAACCGTGCACACAAACAGAGACCGAGACTACGAGACTAAGACTTCGAGACTTAGTTGAGGACTGGTGAAGATTCAGTGAGTCATATTGGTCTTTGTTTCCAAGCTAAATATATACATTAAAGGCATTTTAAATAGTCGAAGCCTTAAAGGCTACATATATATTGATTAACAGAATTATTATTTAAGTTCGTATCAAGACACATACAAAAATTTATGTATGTATGTACTCTTACAGACAGACCGAATTTGACTTCAGTGAAAAGTGTCCACACCTAACACTGTTGCATACCTTGCCAGTTCACCTAAATGTCCGCATACCAGTGCGTTACCAGTGATCATTACAAGCATTGAATGCATAAGAAATATTGAAAAGGTTTAAACACAAATACCCTAACACAAACGTGTTTACATCTTGGAGACTTTTGTATTATAGGGATTGGTGGAGGAGACAATAGCATATCCTTAAGACATGTTTCAAATGTTGATGACTCATTACATATTTTGTATTTTTGTCATGACCCTCTAACGAAAACTGTGTCATATTTAACGACCCTAACGAAGTCTGTGTCATTTTAGTGATCCCTCGTGCATTTCAGTTATTATATTTTTCATGACTCCCCGATATGGCTGTATATTTTATATGCCCTACCCCTCAACTTCCGCCCTACCGTGAGATAAAAATGATAACATTGTTAATGAATGACTTTAAGCTGGTGTAAACCTCAAATTCCAATATTCTTACCTTCTATGTGATAACTTTCATTTGTTTTAGTGTTAACTATGACAATCTCCTGTACGTCATCGATGGAGATATAGAAGGCAGATCTGCCTGCAAGAGTGTTCATGTACTCTTTTGCCACCATCGAACGTGGAGTTTCATATCCGGTATTTTCAATTGTTGCTGCGATGGTCACCTGGAAGGTCCCGGGCAATGCCTTTGGAAGGCGTGGGTCTGAAATAAAGGAACTAATGTAAACAAATAGATGACGGGAAAGGAAATTATCATCACCATCATCATCATCGACGTCGTCGTTATCGCATTCATCGTCTTCGTCGTCAACGTCCTCGAATTCATCGTCGTCGTCATTGTCGACGCATTCATCATCATCATTATTATATTAAAAACTGTTTCTTTACGTTTTATTACTTATTTCTCATACCCTGAGAAGTATAAACAATATATAATAAGTTCTTGGTTCAAGTGCGCGGAAAACCAATTGTCCCTAGATACTTTCCCCCAACCAGGTTATACACCCTTAATGTGTTACTCATGGGGTCGAACTGAATGTCTGATAATATCATACAGATGTGAAAGGATCTTCGGACAGTATATAGGACTGATAAGCGATAAGTGATGATAGTAGTGTAGTGTATCGCGTAGTTTAGTGTATCATGTAGTGTGTGCGCGTGTGTGTGTTAAATTGTAACGCTATTTTATTCGTCAGTAATTAAATAATCCAGATAAACCAGATTAAACAAAACTCGAGAAGTTAGATGCGAAGATGACAGTTTGTGGTAAGTCCAGAGATTGCAGAAGTCAGTTTCAAGTTCATAATAATAAATTCTTACCTTTAGGTCCAACTGTTGGCCCACTGCACAGCTGAGCATCAACTGATCCATACCCCAAGAGGAAGACGATAGCAAAAACTAATACCTGAAAAAAAAGTGGGAATGATATTCGTCAGAATGTTTTGTATCATGCCCTCAGTAAACCTTACACGGTGTGCATATTCCAAAATTGTAGATGAACTGCAAAGTTTTGAGAAATACAAAAACATTGTTTAGCACACACATTGAAGCTGATGTGTATTGTAAGAGTTGTTCAGCAGGGCCCTGTTTCAGAAAGCGATATTAGTTCAGATCAATCTTAGCGACTCAGTTAATTTTAAAACGAACGTGACAAAAATTTGTCCATGTTTCTCAACAAAATTCTAGTAGTGATTTTAGGACATGTTGTACAGTTCAAGTTGTTTGTCAACTGGAATGATGGTTCAAACTTGATTTTAAAAAAAGTTGATCTTAAGAGTTTACGATCAACTTAGCACTAAGATCGCTTTATGAAACAGGGCCGGGATGCACAGGCTTATTGAAACTTTACAATGGACAACAACAGAGGTTGAGGTGATTTTTGAAATGTGTATTCCAGGGACCGACTTACAATGTACTTGGGGTGGGGTGGACCTGGCGTGCCTTAATCTGGCATGCATAAAGAAGAACTCTATGTCTATAACTTGTCCGTAATATTTCAAAGACGTAAAGATGAGGTAAGTGAGGAAATACGCCAAGGCCCTGCTTCACCAAACGATCTTAGCTATGATCAATCTTAGCGACTCGTTTAAATTTAAAAACAAAGTGAAAAAAAATACATTTGTCCATATTTCGCAACACAATCTGGGAGTGATTTTATGATATGTTGTACAGCTTTTAAGTAGTTTTGTCAACTGGAATGATGGTTAAAACGTCATTTACAAAGTTGATTTTAAGAGTTTACGATCACCTTAGCGCTAAGGTCGCTTCGTGAAACAGGGTCCAGGACGCACCAAATACTATATATTTTTACTATATAATTTTTGACCAATTTTAAATTTTTGCCTAAAACGGATCTTCTGCATAAAAGGCGCCTGCGAAAGAAATGCTTAACTTACAAAGATAAGAGATGCTAGTACAAGTCTTGCTAAACAGGGGTGGCGCCAGGAATTATCCGACATTGGGGCTGAGGTCACCGACAAGGGGTCTGAAACCCCCGACAAATACACACATTTTCTCCGACATTCTTCCCAACGAATTGCTATATTTTTTCCGACTGGGGGGGGGGGGCGCCACCCCTGCTGCTTGAGTCAAGCTACTAAGGTGGGCAAAATAATCTAATCACCTAAACCGAATGTTTTGTAATATGACGTAGGCAATTATATTAAAGGGGAGGCCATATACTGCTCTCTAAAATGCTCGAGTATGATCCCTTCAATAGGGTTGACGCCCCCTAAACCTATGTCCGCTCTTGTATTTTCTATACTAAAACTTGAAACTGTGGTAGCACATACCACATCAAGCAACACGTGATAAAACCCCTGGCGCTGTTTTTAATACGTTTGTACACACGTTGCAGCAATTAAAAAAAATTGAAATGGACACCGTCTGTGTTGATGACAAAAAGTATGATGCGTTTTACGCCAGCAACTTCAAAGCGGTCTCATTTACAGACACTCCGATAACGTCGACATTAGACCGACAGACAAATAACGCGATAAATTCGAGATAGTATTTCTATATTGAACGTGGCGTTATTCTGAATGTATGAATGGCCAAAGTAGAGTTTTGGCTTCTATCATTGTGTTGAGAACACAGAATATTTTGATGGTGAAAATTTGACATCGATCAAATTAAAATACAAACCTGTGTTAACGCTTATCGTGTGTCTGCCAAAAGCAAATATCACTGGTTGTTTTGTTCAATTCGAGTGGAAATGTGAAACTTTAATACATATTTAATTGAGCATTTATTAACGTTAAAAGCTCTTGCAAAACAAGTTTAAATGGGAATTTCTTCAGGTTTTACAAGTACATGTATAGGTTTCATGACAAGTTAATTTTGATTGAAATACTTGCACTCAATTCTGAACTGATCACAAAGGTTTTATTGCCAATCTAAATGTATCGTATAAAAATGTTGATAAGAAATCATATGTACATGAGATTTTAGTATCAACATCAACTACTTTAGAACAAGTTATCCAGATTATATGGGTTACTTAAGCAATAAAGAAATCCCTTACCCTCATGCTGTTGTAGAAGTGATCGTGTAGCGATATCACCTGACTCCGACGAAGGCACTTGACCTGAAGATACTGTTATCTTAACCATCCCATCCTTATTGTCCTGACAAGATTCACGGGTAGATCGGCTTCTGTCACCAACTCAGTATCCTAATTCTTTTGCAAATCATTCCTTGAATGGTGCACTCCCACTTCGTAAGAGAACTCTAGTTACCTCACGCTTGTTGTAAAAGTCGCTGAAATATTTTTCTGTTTTAAATTTGTATTGGTTAACGTTCAGTCATTCTTTGTGCATGCTAAACTGTTGCAAAGTAAAAGGTTAACTTTACTCGGCTCCTGCACAGCTGACGTTGACTTATATCCAGGTATGTTTACTCTCAGGTGGGGGCTAAAGACGGGAGAGTGGCCGTCTGAGACAAATTGTATTCTTTTTCTTCTTTATTTGTGTGTAATAAATATTTTATTTCAGAATGCCCTGTTACACGAGAAAGGACCCTTGCCCAGGGGAGCAAAGAGCCCTATACAAAAACTTCTATTTGTTTGATGGACATTCTGCTTGTCTTTAAAATAAAACACAAGACCCACACACATTCTCTCTTGATTGTAAAAGTGCTCCTGGAAGGGTCATTGAATCTATCATAAACCGATTTTAATTTTTTCTATTGACAAATTCCCGGGAGGGGCTCCAATAATTTGTTAAATTAGCGCCCCCCGCCCTTTTCACAATGCTTGGTCCGCCACCTCCTCGACATCCAGGGCATATTTACTCCGCAAACGGATCCCTCAGATGACCTGGATTCACTCCTATTTTAAACGACCGTCTCCAGGTCAGTGTTTTGACCAATCAGCGAGGCTTCCACAGCCAAAGCTTGCGTCCAATCATGTGGCGCGTTTCTCTTAGCACTCGGCGAAGTAAAGACGTTTTGTGTCTAAATTTATGAAGAGATACTTCTCGTGCAGTTAATGAGATATTCCATTGGTTGCCTATACTTATGGACTTTCCATGCACACAAAACGACTATCGTGAATAGGGGTAAATCCAGGGCAACTGAGGGATCTATTGGCGGAGTAATACATTAGCTGGATTTCGAGCATGGATCCGCCTCTGATCCTTGTAGTACATGTTTAGTGTACAAAATGCCTGTAGATACATATTGTTGATAAAGGATATCATGGTTTGTTGGCGAGTCTGTTGTGCTGTATAAGCCTGCTTACTTCCCCCGCTGGATCATTCCACGTCGACGCATTGTTAATTGCCAATAAATTAACACAACGAACAGTCTTCTAAAATGTCAATTGTCCACGAAACACATCCATTCTGTGGATTATGTGACACACGTAAACACCCTAACCCTATTGTTTTTGGCTGCGAAACTCGAGCAAGGTGAATTGTATACGTGTGATCCATACATGATTGCCTGCATTGTGCCGTTGTATTTATTGACGTATTTCTGTATCTTCTCCTTTTTGTTTTCCTAGTGTATTCTCTATCGTAATATGTATGTCCCCTCTCGGCAAGAGTACCTTTTGTTCCCCCGTTCAACATCAGTAGGGTTTAAGGAGTTAGGGTTAGTTTTTACTTAGGGTTGTGTATGTTTTCTACCTCACATAAATAAAGTTTGATTTTACACCCAGAAGTACATGCTGGTAAACAGAAACCGAAAGTAGAGAGAAGGAATTGATCTCTTTCCCGCCTTTCTTTAATGTTCCATTCTTGCTTTTGAAATTCGCCGGAGGTATGTTACCTTTTGCTGTCTCACTAAAATGCGCCCGTAAGCGCCCGTAAGTGCCCGTAAGTATATAAGAGAAGCCCGTAAACTTTATTACTATTATTGTTACTGCAAATAGTCTAAAATCCAAGTTACAAGTAGATACGATTCAAATTGGCTGCGTAAAAAGCGAGAATTGT
>JAUELE010230822.1:0-12093 GCA_031471655.1 Diodora aspera | reverse complement strand
AGATTGTGGAGTTTTATCAACGACATGATGTCAATCAAATTACACTCGTTTGAATCCAAGCATCCTTTTGATCAGCTATGAGATAAAGACGTAAGGGAAAATAACTGAAATCATTTGGTATCGTTTCTTTTGCCCGGCAGTGTAGTTTATGATTCAAAAGCATAATTTATAACGTGTTTTAGCAAGTATAAATATTACATTAAATACAGTCCTATATAACCTGCCACCCCTCCATCAACAGTTGCACTCTCCAGATGGGTGTGTTTGTAAATTCGGTGAGGTCACGGCGCTACGTTTGACTTATCTGAAATGATGTATCCACACTGTCCGAATTTCAAAAAAACCGGACAACGTTTAAAGAAACCTGCTCTTACGTAAAAACTTTGTTGTTGATCTTTTATTAATGGTTAAGTTAAGCTGTTTTTAAAGTGTGCTTGTAAATTTAGCATGATAATTATGCTATGTATCACAGAATATATTATTTTGCCTGTTTCTCTGGCATCTGAGAGAGACAAATGCTATCTGTTTCATCCTAGTAGTAATACACAGTGTATTTATAAGAGATCGAAATGCTTGTTGCAAGCTAAACACTTTATGGTTTCGTTTTGTGACCTCACGTATGCATTTTGACTTCATACACCAAATGCGACCTGAGTTTTCGTTTTGTTAACCCTCTTACAGCTGACTTTGAGCGGGGCATTCTCAGAAAAAGCATACTGAGATCAAACAATGGACAATAATTGACTAGTACTTTTTGTTGCCTGATTTCTCATAGGTGATAGCACTGAGTCTGTACGTTCATCTGTTCAGGAATTACAAAAAGCATTTCGTTTGAGATTAAACCAATTTTATTAATTGAAAATGCTATAAATCGTACTCACTATACAAGTATACTCAATTTCCGCCATTACATTGCAAGAACTGCATTCATTTGTGTGTTGAACATAACTCATTTGCCTAGTTGTATACACTTGTTGCAGTGTGTGAACACACCTTACCTGACAATGCAAAATCTGAAAACCTTATTTTTACTAATAATACATTGTATATTCTTGCAACGTATTGTATATTGAGCCGTCAACCAGTAAATGAGTTGCAACAAATTACAACCTATTTCAGTTGAAGGATATGTTTCAGTTTTCACAATGAACCACCATTCATTGAAATCCTACACCAGTCAGAGTTTTGTGTGTCACTAATTTATTACCATTGACAGACAGAGATTTCCTTTACTGAACCAAATAGGTCTTTCTGTATCCCGAACTGCTGTATCAGTGTCCTTTGTCAATGCCTAGTTCAGCGACACCGGAAGGAAATATCAGTGGCTTTCATCAAAGCCGAACTGTCATCTGCAGAATGTCCTACTGACACAGACACGTCGTGACATTCTTTGAAGATGCTTTGGAAACTAGGATCTAATTAGTCGGTTCTCTTTATAACGCTGGTCACACAAACAGTTCCAATTTACGGTTTCCTTTCCCAGCTTCTGGCATAATATTGAAATTATAAGCATCAATGGCAAACGTACGGGTTTAATAAAATATGTGTACTTCACTACACTACAAACACCTGGGCCCTGCTTCACAAAGCCATCTTAGTTAAGATTAATCTTCGTGGCACGGTTGATTTTAAAACCAACGTCACAAACATTTGTATATATTTCGCAACACAAGCTAGGAGAGATTTTGGGTCATCAATCATAGTTTGGTACTGGAATCATAGTTAAAACTTCATTTAAAAATGTTGATTCTAAGAGTTTACGATCAACTTTACTATTGCTTTGTGAAACATTACCCAGTGGCATTAGGGTACAGAACCGGCCATGTACATACACAGAGGCAAATAAAAATCGCGCCTGTTTACTGTTACCAATGAAATGTCAGTCTCTTCAAACACATTTATAACCCAATTTTAATCCCAATTCTTCTGCACTGTTGCACATATAATTATGTTCATGATATTTGAATAAATGAAAGTTAATCCATCTACAAATGCTTATGTTGAAAAGTATCCCGAAACGAAGTTATTATGTGTTAGCCTACAGAAGTCAATGCCCTTTGCATCAGCCATGTGTACAAAGTAACCTAATAAAAAAGAAAATCAGTATGTGTCTAAAAGTTATGTAATACGTTTCGTTGAACTGGGAATGTCTTTGAGGACAAGTTACGAGTGACAGCATTACCTGCACAAACTGTGCACCAGGGAAGCTGTTTTAAAAATTATCAATAAAACATTTATTTGAGTGGATAACAAATATTCTACCACCATGTCATAACATCAAAGTTTAGTGAAAAACCCAAGCTTAAAGTATGAAAACCGGGTGTCAAGAATGCGTGACAGTTGACAGATGAACTAATACTATTCACAGCGTTATTTTCTGTGTGGCTTAGTATGTACAATTATTTTGTTAGTTATTTTTTATTGCAGTAAGTGAGCTGAAATATACTATAAATCCTTATAAATCACTCGGATGGGGAGAATGTTCTTGAAAGAGAAGACACTTGATGGTCCTAAAACGAAGCATCTGTTTGTTGCATTTCTTTAATGTCATCGTCGTACCGCCAACTAGGTGGACACGTGCCTTGCTGTGACCCTGCACGTGCAACGTGCCTATAGCAGGCCCGGATCCAGGGGGCACCGGGCGCACGTACCCCCCTTTAGCTCGCCTTTTTAAATGTGTTTGCGATGTTAGCACCAAACCAACCCCAAAAATGTTATGAAAACTCCTGAAATGGGCTGAAATTGCACCATTTTGCATGTTATTTTCTCAATATTGTCCGGGAGAACAAGCCCCCTATGACCTGTGTTGTGCCCCCCCCCCCTTTTCACAAATCCTGGATCTGCCCCTGTATTGTATACATGCATTAACGTTTGGTGACATGATCAGAACTCAAGAAGAAAGCTTCAAGGTCAGTCCAGGAAATACGAGCTAATAAGTATGATGGCACAATATCCTTATGGTAATGGGAACTTCATTCACATAGAAACACATCTCTAGTGGTAAGAGTTCTTACTTTACGAACTGTCTTGTTTGAATAATCACGATGCAGAGTAAGATACACGGAAGACGAATACCTGTGTCTTAAGTAGGCAACTATCATGTATTCTAATTTATCTGTTCCTGTGTTCTGTATTCTTTTGAATTTATTTAATGGAACTGATAATGGTTTGTGAAGGAAAATGTACTCTGCTCTATAAATAATTATTAGTATTTAGTGTGATGTTTATATTAATTTTAAGTCAAAAAGTGGAATTGCTGATTGAAACGTTGCAAATATCCTGCAAAATAAGCTTTCTATAGTCAGTCAAGGGTTGCAACAACACACTGCGAAACTATGCAGACGAACGTACATATGAGACATTATGTTTTCCTGACAGTGTATTTTGAACATCTCGCATATGAAACACGTGGACTGTCAATATCTGGCTTGTCCTTCCTGACTATATATGTCACTTCCATCTGCGGGCAATTGACAGTGTGCGAAACTACATCAACTCTGATGCCACTCATACACTTGTGCGTTGTCTAGTTTTGTCACGACTGGACTATTGTAATGGTACATTAACAGGACTGTGTCAGAAGGACATTGGCAGACTGCAGCAGCTTCTAAACCATGCTGCCCAGATCATTTGCAGATCAAATAAATTCGAACATGTCACTCCTGTTCTCAAACGCCTACACTGGCTCCCGATCAAAGCCAGAATAGAGTTTAAAGTGATGTGTTTAACATTCAAGTGTCTCCATGGTTCCACCCCACTGTATCTCTCTGAATTGTTACAACATTACACTCCACTTCGTTGTCTAAGATCACTGAAAACAATTTGCTAGTTATTCCTAGGTTCAATCTCAGTAGTTTTGGGTTCAAATCCTTCTCATATACATGAAACTCTCTACCACCTTTTGTAAAAGAATCTGCAGATTTCCCAATGTTCAAGTGTAGACTGAAGACACATCTTTTTAACCTCTACTATTCTTAGTTCAACCATTTTAAATACTGTTTTTATTGTAGCTCCATGAGCAAGCTCTAGGGCATGGACATGCATGTGCGGTATAAATGTACATACATACATAAATACATACACAAATAATCTTTGACATTGACGTATAGCACTTGAAAAGACTTTTCACTGACACTGTTTCCAACTACCGTTCCTATATTTTTCTTCCATCGGTATATAATTATGTCCTTTGGGGTCAACACCCCATATCGCCAATAAGGCTTTGTAACATAAGTGGCGCCAGAGTGGGGGCAAGTGGGGGGCTAATATAGAAATTTGTCAGGGAAAAGTTCGGAGAAAGTGTGTGTATTATAGTATTATTTGAAAATGTGTGTATTTGTCGGGGATTTCAGACCCCTTGTCGGGGACCTCAGCCCCTACGTCGGGGAATTCCTGGCGCCACATTTGCTCTATAAGGCTCAATCCAGAAAACAATTACTACAGTGCATACATTTTATACTTTCAACGTTGTATGAATACATTAAGAGTGTTTTATAAAATCATTAAATGTCCTAATGACTAGCGCACCCGGTTGCAAGTAAACACTAAACAGAAAACGGTTTCGTGTAGCTCCCGTTTTTGCATCCGTTTGCGGTGGTGACAAGCAAGAAACACTTGTTTCGCGGAACAAGAAACGTGAAACGTACACTAGACAACCTTGTTTGTTTAGCGTGTATTGTGTATCGTTTACGGCATCCGTCTGCGGTACCCAGCGAAGCATGAGCCAAGCAGTTGCAATCGACCAATCATAACGCGAGATGTTATCATATAATTGAAACATGGTTTCAAAATTGACCTTTATTTTGTCTTCGGTGACCAAACACTCTTATTCTATATATATAAGACTCAACATTATTTTATTCCGACGTCTCCTCTTTCAAAAATCAATGAGATTAACAACTATTTCAAGTATTTGGGCGCGGCAATTTTCAAATCACGTGATTTGTGCTTTATTTGGACCCGGGAGTTATCTCCCTTCTCTTGTTACAAGCTTGTTTTTCTCTTATGTGCGGTTGATGCGAAACGGGAGCTGCACAAAACTATTTTCTGATTAATGTTTCATTAGAGCCGTGTGCGCTAGGCAGACAAAGTATTTTTTATAGCCTATAAAGTTTACAAGATTCTACAAATAAAGCATTAACAACAGAGCCGCTCAATTTCTTACAAGCATGTCTTAATCATCTAGAAACTTGTAATAGCCTATAACCTTTTAAAATGTTCTATCTCCTCGACTGACAGAAACTGAGCCACTCTTCACAGTAGAAATCCTATAACAGCATTTGAAAATGTCAACTGCTGGCAGTATTTTACATACATCATGTATCAGATTAATATCCTAGGATTTAAACTTGCTGTCGAGTGAGTTTAGTGGTGAAATTGAATTTTAGTAAATTACTTGGTGCGTTTCAGTTAAGATGAATATTTCAGTTCAAACTACATGTAGTCTTGTCTTTTATTCCTAGTCCTTGGAAGAGGCAACTTAGATTTGTTATCTAACTTGAGCTGGATAAATGTATTTTATTACCTGAAGTTAACCGGTTTAAAATGTTTATTTGTCTTTTTCTATTATGCATGTTTATACGTTAAGGTACAACAATAATCGTCAGAGTACCAGATTCAAATAATTGTCTTATTCTACTCTTACTCGTTCTTTTGCTATCACTGTACGTGTTGCTTTGCATTTGTATATGCCATGTCATGTAAATACTGTAGGAGAGGGCATATTAAGTTGCGCCCAATCTTTTTCATTTCGTGAATAAAATGTTTGAATGAATATGTCAACGGTTGTACAATTTTTGGACAGGTTTATTGTTTTGTATTTTGTATGTAAATCTGTAGACGATTATTTTGCAGCCTGAATAGAAAAATAGGATTTGAACAAGTAAATGTACAAGTAATGCACAGAACTAAAGAATTTGCCAACGTTATTTGCACCCATACCATTTCATAAAATTATTACTCTAATGCAAGAAAGTAGACATTATGGGACATACTACGTATATAGCAAAGATGTTCATGAAGCGCTTTTGGTATCTCGATTTATACTATTCAAAACACATACAAAGACATCGAGGCGCGTGGATTTAATTGATTTGGACCGCGAAGGAGTTGTTACAAGCTCAACAACAGCATTGATGAGGTCGAGAGTTGAGTCATAGAAATTGCACCACGGCAAAATCAAGTTGAAGATTCCATACTTCTGATAATGCCTCCAGTTCCAATTATCATTTGGGTCACGCTCAATTCCGTCAGCATCCCGTGGTGCATTTTGCTTTTCTGGATCCGCCTTCAAGAACATTCCACAAGTGGGCGAAAGCCCGACCGGCATCGCTGGCCATGGACGGCCTCTGTCTGGTACATCTGATCCATCACAAGACAGGCACAACGTGCCCTTGCCTTTTTGTCTTGGAAAATGATCGCAGCACCACGATTAGCAACAAATGGCAGATGCTGATAAAAAATGTTGCCCTTGTGCTACCTCATATCACTCGTCCAAATGAACTGGTCTGTGTGTCCAGTAATGGTGTTGCGCCCCTAAAAGCACCTACCAAACGTATCATATGACATCATAGCAGTCTCTTCATAATAACCCCCTTGCCTCTGCCAGACATTGACATGGTCATCACTGAAGTCCAAAAGGAACTATTCGTTACTGTACTTGACGTTGACCAAGCGTACTCTAACGGGCCTACAGGGCTAGACCACTAAGTAAATTCGGGACTGAACTAAAAACAAAAGATTTGAATATATATAATGAATTATTAAATCAAACAACAATGATTAGTACAGAAAGACAGAACCCCAACCCAGCTTATATATGAGAACCCATCAATTGGACAGATGTGTTACCTTAAGAATCTTGTGCCGAACTGAAAGTTGGCAACCCATCTGGCATTATATAACATACGTGACCTCACAAAAGCACGTGACAAATGTCCCGACAAAAGACATAATATTGACAACGACAGTTTCGAATCATTACATATGAAAAAAAGTTAGATCACTACGGCACAGTGGTTCATCCCTCGTGAGGACGATACAATATATGCCTGTTATGGATGCGAGAATATAAGGTTTGCGGTCCTACAGGAACTTGCAGACGATTTCGAATTGTCTCTGCGTTCGCTCGGATGTCAGTTTCTTGTTGGAGTTAGAATGTCGATTGCGCAACGCTTTGTTTATGATGAACGTGTCTTGACGCCCGGGTGCGACAGCAGGTTATGGTCTTCCTTGCACTCTTCCAGTTTGCTGATGATGGTCTGCCTTGTACTCTTCCAGTTTGCTGATTATGGTCTACATTGTACTCTTCCAGTTTGCTGATGATGGTCTGCCTTGCACTCTTCCAGTTTGCTGATTATGGTCTTCCTTGCACTCTACCAGTTTGCTGATGATGGTCTGCTTCGTACTCTTCCAGTTTAAGGGCTTAAGGGCCACGTCGTTAATACACTTCATGATTATAGTTATACAGTTTCACAATTATGGTAACTGATATACCAAATACAGAAGATTAACTGGAAAATGGCAACGACGGAATCTTTCACTATTTTAGCCTTCAGCGAGTTTTCGAAACCGAAAAATTAGTTGATGTTTGCGATTAAAGTGTTGTAATGTCTATAACCCTAGTCAGGTTCCTGCATGTAATTATGAATATGATCGTTGTCAATCTTTACAGAATGTAAAACTGATTACTTATTTTTGCTATATAATCCTTGATCTTAGGTTTCATTTTCCAATCATTATAAGTCTCAATTTTCCAACACCGTACAAGCTAGGCGCATTCTGTATCACCAGTAGTTAACATAATCATAGTATCTTTGCGCTTGCATAGCTTATAGGATATGAACAGCTTTGGCAATGTACAAACAGAACTAAGAGAAACTTTGTTCTAGATACGTAAATCCATGAGCTTCGTGTAGGTATTGGTTGTAATTGTGGTGTATCACTACCTTATGCAAGCAGTTCTCGTGCATCATAGTAATTCTTCATAAAATACCACGTCAACAAACTCGTAATTTATATTATACTTGTACTCGTACAAATCCTAGGAGGTTTTTTTATTCGGTTTGAAATATAAACACATAAAGATTTACATACAAAATCAATAAACCGATGAAGAACTGTACATACTGAAGACATATACATACATAATACAAAAACAGAAACACATTTTATAACCGTTATATTTTCAGTAATACAATCCATAATTATCCGGCTAAGGTATGATAACAAACGTAAATCAAGTCTTCCCATACCTTTACCGAAAAACGGGTCAAGATTAGTATGAAATGAAATATACTACTTGGCAGAGATTGATTATATTTATGCAAATCAAATGGGTTTACACAATCAATTTACGTTTAGTGAAATGCCCATTGTTGTCACGTGCATCAGAAATAACAATTGGCACGTGCACAACGTGCACGTTGAAAGAAGTATCAGTTGGCATTGAAAGCAACCACAGTTAACGGTCTGCATTGCTGAAAGGTTTGGTTTCGTTATGGTTAAATTGAAACGTTAAGCAATGGCAATCCCCAAAACGGCGTTTGAGTAATGAACACATGGCAAGGGGATAGGAATGCTGGAGGAAGGTGCAACGCAAGAACGGGTTGCGAGAACTTTAAATGTTTCACAGAGCGTGGTGTCCCGTATGTGACACCCTCACCAAAACTCCAGAAGTGTAGCCCGACAACATAGAGGAGGTCGGGAAAGGCCAACTGTAGCTGCTGATGATCAAATTTTGGTTCTTCAGGGAAGACGTCATCCAGTGCAAACCACGTGTACAACCATGTGTACTGGACGAGCTTCATGCGCCTTCAAAGAGTACTGACATTCCATTATGGTCCAACCATTCACTTTAACTGGTCTTGGCTCCGAGTAAGGATGATCTCATTGAAATTCATCAGTATGATTAAAATGGTTTTTTTCCTGATAGAATCACTATTTAATGCATGTTTAAGCATGATATAAACGTTTGCGATACAATTAGATTGCATTCGATTCGATTCCTTTGTAACTGTTACCACAACCATATGATAAAAAAATCAAATATCCCTATCACAAGTTTAGTAGTATAGTTAATCTTAATCAAAGCTAGCAAAGTACTTCGGAATAACATTTCAGCTACTTCATTGGAATTAGACCTCTTGAGGGCATCTTTAAATCTTAAAAATATTAATCGGGAACATGATGTTCGTAAAATTGAGCCTGACATTTTGAAATGATGTCACATGATCCTTACTGTGAAGAGTCAGTTGCTGTCAAACGAGCAGATTAAACATTTCAAGCGATTTTAGATGATTAAGACATGCTTGCAAGAAATATACTGACGCCCAAAAGAAAATATACCAAATGATTTCATTTATTTTCCCTTACGTCCTTATGCCATAGGAAAAGGATCTTGAAGGGATATCTCTTGCATATCCAACGCATTTGTGAATATATTCAGTAGTCTCTGAAAATGTTGGTATACTTTCTTTTGGACGTCAGTGTATAATAACTGGCAGTTTTATTCATGTCACAGGCTCTCAGAGCACCGCGCTGTAGATGGGTACCCGGCTACAACTGTCTGTGGTGATGTGTATGCGTCTTTGTGACACTACTAACTGACCTGGTAAGCAATCAAAATGTTTGAGAAAGTTTGGTTTGTATATTATTCGAATAAATGAGAAGTGAACATTCCAAAGATAGTTGCACATTACAACGTCATAACGTGAAACAATACCTGTGTACGGGCCGGTGGCCTTCACACAATAAAGCATTGAATTGAACTGAATTACAACGTATTATAAAAGGGATTTGAATCATTAGTATAATGCAAAATCTGTTCAAAAGATAATATATATGAACATTAAACTAATTGTAAGTATATAATACAAATGTGGGAATAAAAAATATGCAAATTGGCAATTTTAGTGTACAATGAGACGAATCAAACGGAAATGAATATCAATATGAAATGAATACTATACCATCTTACCAAATCAATCATTTTAATTGTTACGTTTTCGTCATGTCTATTACGGACGGGAAAACATTTAAAATATGACAAAACCTTTTCAAGCAAACTAGTGTTGCAAATACAGGCGGTTGGTTCGTGAAAAGTGATACAAAACCGAACAAGCTATACGACGATCAACTCGTTCAGTGGTATCTGGCAAGTCGTCATCTGCTCAACAATTGACTTCTTAAAAATCAACTCCAGTTTAACTTATCGTGTAATATTCTCACCTTTCTACACAGTACCATATTGTTGAAGATTATAAATAATTATTTGTTGAAGTACATTAATTTTTTAAATGTCTAATTTATATTCCGTCTCTCGCTAAGGATTGAACTAAAACCACAAGAATGACAAAAGCGGTAAACACGTTTGCCATTACACCTTCATGGGCCGGAGAGGCATGGGCCCCGCGAGTTTTTTCCAGAAAAGTAAAATGACCAATTTCTAGATATTTCGGATTTTTTTCCAATATTGATGTTTAATAAAACTTCCAGGTCGCATGTAATTGCAAGAAGTAAATTCTATTGACTTCATTATTTTGTGATCATTTGCTGCAAAATGACTTCATGTGTTCACAGAATTGATGTTAAGCCTGGTGCCAAGTTGAATAACCGTTAATTCACAATCTAAATCGAATTCTGTGTCTTCATTCTGTGTTGTAGAGTCCGAGTAAATTATTCTTAGTATTATGTTGCTAAATTTGTGTATTTCGCTAAGAAAGCGTCTCATGTCAGAGGCTTTCAGTTCGAATGATCTTATAATTGCACTATGAGCTGAATATAAATATGCGATTCGGTTTGCTCATGGAGAGAGGGAGAGAGAGAGGGAGGGGAGAGAGAGAGGGAAAGGGAGAGGGGAAGAGAGAGAGATAAAGAGAGAGAAGAGAGAGAAAGAGGGAGAACGAGAGAGAGAGTAACGTGCACACACTCGATATACTGTTTTTGCGCACGGGTTTTTCCAGGCGTGTTACATCACTGTATTATACTTGTTCAAATGAAACGTTGCGCCACATCAGGTCTGGTAGCCGGCCACATTTCACTGAGACATTGACTCCCGGAGAACTGATGCTAAGCTTATCACTGAGTCTAATCCATCCCTAATTTGATATAGTGTAGACTTTCACGAGATAGACAATGCAGCAAATCCATGCACAAAGCGCTCTAATGTGCCTTTAAGCCTTTTCAATTGTTTGGAGGCAGCTTATCCCATGTGAGCTCAGAGGTGATCATTATTTAGTTCAGGTCTTCAGGGACAAGCCATCTTTAAGCTCGCGTAGTTATTGTCATATCAAAAGTTTTCGTACGAAACTGGATTACAAACGCATTTGAGGTATAAACGTTGGCTGTTCTATCACGCCATTGAGCGATAATGAACATCTAAGTAAGACTTTCAGAAGCTTTCAGACAATCTGTCACGCAGTCATTCCCAAATGACACAACTGCTGTCTGTATCCGTTAATGCCGTTTTAATATGGATGCGCGCGTGTGTCTGCGTGGGTGAGACAGGTGAATGAGGAAGGAGGATGGATATGTTAAAGTCATAAACATTCGCTTCCATTCATGGGGTATGTTGACATTTAATTCTGCAAAATAATCCTGAAGATGCGCAGTGGGGATCATGGTTGTCTGATGAGACGTTGCTCAGTTCTGACAGATCTGTAATGAGTGTGCAAGACTATTGGAAGAGTGCTGAGCCTCATAAAGTGAGATTAGACGGCGAAGGGCACGCCAGGCTGTCAACTTTCTTTTATTCGTACCCCTCGGGAACCCTTTGCACTGGCCCGTTGTTAGATGACAGAGAATATGGATCGACAAGCATGTTCATAGTCTTTTGAATACTTTACTAGGATAAGTCAATCAATATCGCCGTGATAAGACCATGGTACCACAACAGTGGACATTTGAGTTGAAATGGTGTTTTACGTTGCAAGGGCAATATTTCAGCCATAATGCAATGTGATGTGCAAGGTGCACATCGTACAAAAAGATAGTTTATAAAAGGAATGGATAGAAAGGAAAGGGAAAGCAAAGATCCCCATTTTAGTTGCCTCGTACGACAAGCATTCGGTTACTGAGGCCCTATTCTATCTAAAT